>JAFBJT010104693.1:0-87535 GCA_016785325.1 Chascanopsetta lugubris
GTTCAGGTTTTAAATTTTGGCCCACTGTGTATTTGAGTTTGACGCCCCTGCACTACACCTTCAAAGGTGATGGGGACATATATATATATATATATATATATATAGGTGATTATAATTTCATAAAAATATCAGTATCCAATTGTTTTGTAAAAGTGTTTCCACCAATAGAAGTGAGAAAAAAAATATTACACACTGCACCTAAAATGTGAGAAGGTTGTTTTTCATAGAGTAACACTGGCTGCATGTAAACATTCATATGCTCTGTTGTGTCTTCATGCCACACTGCACTCTGACAGCGCAGTGCAATGATATCAGTGTAATATCCACTGCAGCATGGCTCTGTTTGCAGAAAAGGTTGAAAATGAAAGCACATAAACAAAGGTTGTGGTGTCTGTTACCTGACTGGAAGGAACCCCATAAAACTGCACCAGGCTGAGGAGAAGTGCTGTCTTCAGGGCAAACTCGGAAAGCGACGCCGGTTCCTTTCAATGCTTTTCCACAATCTGAGAGTTGAAAGCAGGAAATTGTTAAATGTAATAATGTACACACAGTCTAGTGCCAAGCAAGTACAGCAGCAGATTTAATGCAACTCTATTACACAACACAAGATCAAGCAAAGCATCTTGTTTAAGTATGATTAATCATGGCACAATCATAATAATGGCACAGTGCTGATGCTGATGCGCAATGGTAGCTGTCAATACAACATTTAAAGGTACAGCTGACTCTTTGGTTACAGTTACTGAGCGTGAGATTCACTCATCAGGATTAAAAGGCTAGCGTTTGGAAGCCACCATGTATCTACAGTAGCCAACATTGGCTTTAGAGAGAGTGTTTTTGGTTTTAACATCATAGGAAGACTGAAGGATAGACAGCAGTATGTGACTGAACCACTAGATGCAGCTAAACCATACACACTAAGCATTTAAGAGAAAACCATATGCAGCACTGGCAACACAGCGGGACAGCAGTGCAGTGATGTCGACTTGGGCTCTAGGGGAATGGCGCAATTAAAATGTTACATGGTTCTATGACATATTTGTTACGCGTCGTCAAATGTGTTAAGTTTATTTTGTCTCCCCGTTTAGTTAGTCACATTTGTCGTCTCTTCTTTTTGGTTTTTTTGGTGAGGGTTTTTGGGTTTCCTGTCTGTCTGCACTCTGTCTGCCTTGTCTGCGTCCTGTCTGATTCCCTAAATGTCTGCATTTGGGATGATTCCTTGATTGTCTGCACCTGGCCCTGGTTCCCTCTTCCTCTGTCTGTCGCCAGTGCATTGTTTGGCATTCTCGTCCACGTTCCATGCCTCGTCAAGTTTGAGATTGATCACGTTTAGAGATCCTGGATTATTCCAGCATTTTTAGTTTTTTGCGACCCGCCTTGCCTTGTTATAAATGCCCTTGTGCATGTTTTGTCACAGGTTTTGAGTAATAAAATACTGTTTGTTGCCATTGCCGTCTCGTGCATTTGGATCCATGTTGAGCGTGCTAACCATAGCAGTACGCACTGGCCAGTAATATGGCTCTTCTTCAAAACAAAACTTGAATATGCTGCACCATTGCTTCTTGTTTTGCCTTTCTTTTTTTTTTTTTTTAAATGAGGTGTTAAATGTGATATCATCTGTCATTATTGGCAGTTTCATCTCATCCACACAGCAAGTGAACTTCCATCTGACCACCATCCACGGCAGTCTTGAACAAGGCTGAATTTCCACAATGTATGGTTTCCAAAGAAGAGAATATATAAATTGACAAGGTGAGTATGCTGCATTCAAACTTTGAACAGAACTGTTTGAACAACTAATATCATATAAGCAAAAAATCAATACTTCGAGAAGTTGATGAAGTGGAAAGGAAGTTGGTGCAATAAAAGGAAAATTTCACCCCCATTAATTGGACTTAATACACTTCCCTTTTCTTACTCGCCGATTCCTCCAAAACTCAACTCCTCAGATTCTTGCCCTTGTCTGCAAGGCCACATGAAATCCTCTCGTCTCCTTTGTCTGAAAAACGAATAACCTTTCCTTGCAGGTCCTTGCAGCATTCAACAGACCAGACAAAGGCTGCTGCAAGGCTTTGGGTGCGATCAATACAAATCAATTTGTCAGTCTGTTAGCTAATAACAAGCTAAGGAGCCGCATCTTGGAAAATATGGCTCTCAGACCCGTTTAATTTGTCATGATAGGAGGTCAGCGGAAGCAAACCCGGTTATCTGGCTCTCAGTCGCTGCAGTGTCCTCAAGTGTGATAGAATTTATAGCAAAGGGTTATTAGAGGAGACACATGCTGGCAGACATCAGATCGTTCTACCGATCTGTTGTTTGTGGGCAGGTTAAGAAGGAATCGTCCTGAATACATTTTTAAGAGTCATTATTTTGACATGGAGGCCATTCGATCACAAGCGGAGATAGATGTACCAAAGTCTCGTTGGCCAGTTTGATGAATTCTAAAGGTGGAGGCAATCCTTCAGATCAGGTCAGTGGCCCTTGACTAGGCTCAGTTCAGAGATGAATAACTGGAGGGAGGATGTATGGGCCTGTGCTGGGTTTTTCGAGCTCGCCGCTTTAACCCTGCAACACCCAAGAAGCTCCCCTTGGAACCTCTGCCGGAGCTGCAGAGCAGAGTGCCCATTAATCAAACCCCAAAGGTCAGCAGCTAAACCCAATTTACCCACACGCTCCCCTTGTCACTCACAAGACTAATGAATATGTTGGTGGCCAACCGAATAGGAGCGCGGCTGAGAAGGTGTTGAGAGGGATTTAGTCTCACTGAGAAAATGTAGCACGGTTCAAGTGCGGCCAACTCTGCAGGTGAGAAACAGACCCAGCGTTGTTCTGTAATTGCCTTCCTGCTATTAAAGCAGAACACATGAAAGTGACTGTGGAGTAAATGGAATGCCTTTTTGTTTGTGGCTTCAGATGCAAATTGTTTGAAGGTTTAAGTATGCATCTGAAGAAGTTGGCCTTGAAACGAGCTACATGTTTTGTTGTTACATATCACTGAAAGAAAGTGGCACTGGAAAATTGAATAGGATTGTGTGATGTGATATTTACCTTTAGAATTCACGTAAGATAATGTGACACTTGTGCTGTGTTGAGGGCACACTTGCCTTTAGTTTTACAGTACATGCAGAAATATAATGTAGCAGATAGCCTCCGATAATTGGTTGTGTGCACCACTGCATTCACACTGCAGAGCCAAGTACTGATACTACCGTGCTAAACCCAATCACTCCCATTAACTGAACAGCCTCATCCCAATATCCAGTATTTGCTCTCGTGACTTTCACCATTTAAATCTGAATTCCCTCTCAGTGGTTTCAATATTTAATGTGCTGGAAAGGATTTTAGGTGTTTCTTGTAGTTTAAAGACCACAGATTTTATGTGCAAAGAAAATCACATGGCGATTCTTACACATACAATAATAAAAAATTTAAAACAATCAGAGGTGCTGTGTTTAACTGCTGCATAATCAGATCAACTACTGAGTAGTCAAGAGGAAAGCTGAGGTTCATCATTAAAATTGATTCAAGGGTCGCTTTAAGCTAATGAGAACAGTCATGTAACTATCCACGGCTTTTCAAAAGCTCATGTACTTCATCGTGCAGTTATGTATCTATTGCCTGTAAGAAATGGCAGGTACTCTCAACTGATTTACACAAAATAATTCGGACTTCATCGAAATTTTGCCAGAGACTATTAGAAAAAAAAAAAAAAAACTCAAGAAGGTCTGGAGCCACTGACCGGGACGATAGTGTTAAATGAGTCCTAAAAAGAGGAAGAAAGTTAGCGTGCAAATACTTTCAGTTCCCTCTGCCCCAAGTCAATGAGTTCATACTGAAATACTTCCTGGCTACAGGCCTGAAATAAAGTATGTGATTAAAATGAGCCTAAAAGACGTGAATGTTAATGATTTGCAGTGTTTAAAAATACACCTGTGAACAAGTGGCTAGATGAGACTGCAGCCGATCTGGGACAGTATACATCACTACACTGTTTTCTGTGGTACTGACAATGAACGGGGGAAGTTTTACCGAACCAACCTTACCTTTGGATAAAAATTACATATACACTTCAAAAATCTTAAAATGAACTTTGTCTTTGAAAAAAAAATTGCTAGATTTGCTTATCTTTCAAAAATCTAAAAAACCAAAGGAAAAGCAGTGCAATGAGACCTTTTGGATTGAAACTTAACCTGACCTTGACTTTTTTTTATTTTTTTTTTTTATTTTACCAACCAGCCTCTAGTGAGTTTACCAACCCCTACTGGACAGGAGGAGTCTGACAGTTGCTCCTCAGAGATGACCTCTGGATTTCATCTCAGTACAAGACATTTCGAATAACACGTGTAAATGATGACAAGAGTTCCCCCCTCTCAACAGGCAAACGGGGGCTGGAGTAACATTGGTTGTTTCCACTTGAGCTGTGCACGTTCCCGACAGGCATGTGGATCTCTGCAGGAGATTCACATAGTAATGGAACTCCGGCTCTCAATGTCATCGGGGTGAGCCAGAGTGCAAACAGGACATGTACCTTTAAATGTACAAATCAAGCATTCGTCCAGAACATATTATTGTTACTGTAGTATATTGTCATACTGCCCTCTTGTTGAGCAAAAACCCAAGGTAAGTTGCATTCAGGATTAATCATGATGAAAACCCAAGGTTTCTATCAGTGCCACAGATCTCCTCTTGCCCTCTGGCTCATCCTTCAGCTGTCTGCCTGTTTGTCATGTGTCTGCAGAGACCATCCTGTCACTACTTCCTCTCAGCGCTTGAGAATCCAATGACTTTCCCCTCATCCATAATTGAGAGGCCACACTAGGTGCTTGGAGTGCTGAAATGAATTAGCTGGGAGGTATTAATAGCCATCTAAAAATACAGCTGCAGGTCTATTTACAGGGGCCCTCAGAGGCCAGGTGGTGTTCCTTCTATTAGCAGTGTTTGGAATCACTGGAGAAGCGCAACCCTCGTCGGAGATGCAGCGCAAAGTGAAAAATGGGTGTGATTAAAGGTGTAGTGAGGGTTTGGCCTATTTTTTTTTTTTACTTAAATATTATAAAACAAATACAATTCTGACAACTTGTGAATGTATAATCACCTCAATGTTTTATCATTTTCTCCATTCTCCTTAAATGACCCCATTAATATATATTTACATGAGGTGGGGGTCATCTCTGCTGGGGCTGCCAGGTGTTATACACCAGACCAGAGTAGACATACTAAACATTAGCTTTAATGACAACTGAGGGCCACCATAGTTTTTTACTGCATACCCAGAAGGGTGAGGAGATGGATTCAACATGTGACTTCACTATTAGATGTCACCAAATCTTACACACTGCACATTTAAGGGTAATGAAAAAAAACACATTTAAGTGATTACTAATTCATGAAAATATCAGGATGCAATAGTTACATAATAATTTTAGAAGTGACAAAAATGACCAAAATCATGCACACTGCACCTTTAAGTATGTCCACTCTGGGGTACAGTAAAAATATGCCGGCCTCCATGTAAATTTGCATGAATGGGCTCATTGAAATATATACATTTAGGTGATTATAAAGTCATGAAAAGTTATTTACTGCTTTCAGAAGTGACAAAAGAGTGCAAAAACGTACACACTGCACCTTTAAGTGAGGGCTTGAATGTCATGACATGTGTGTGGCTTGTTTTCAAGCTGTGAAAAAAAATGTAAAAATCCTCTGTTATTCAACGCTGCTCCACTTCTAATTCCCTTTAATTGGATCAACTCACCTTCTCCCGCTCATAATTCCACAATCTACCGCACCATCAAAACGCCGCCCACTCAGTCTAATAGAAACAAAAGGAAGATAATGCGGTCGACTTGTGGTATAATGAGGCGGACACATTTCAGCTCTAATGATCTAAATGAACTCGTCACCGTCTCTCTCTCTCTCTCTCGCTCTCTCTCTCTCTCTCTCTCTGAATACCTCCTCAGACCTGCTGTAATTACACTTTATCAGCCATTAGTGGGGATAGCTGCGTCGCCCTGGTGGATTGATTGGGCGTTCGCAGTCGTGCTGTAAACGACACCGTCGAGGAGGATGCCACCGTACCCGTCCGTTTGATAAGGGCAGGTACTTCGGGGCGATGGGCGAGATAATGATGCTGAACCGCACTTAATATCTCGACAGTGAATATTATAACCGTCTTGGGTAACGCCTCATATGAAGATTTTATCAATAATATAAATCTATGGCCTCACTTTATGGGCATCAATAAAGGTGTCTTTATCATTTTACCTTTAGCCGTTGAAGGCAGGATTTCACACTACTTTAAATAGCTGCAGCAGTGGGGAGCTGTAGAGTTCTTAAGGTTCTAATGGCTATTAAAGTCATAATAGTGCTCTAAATGACTGCATACTCAGAACACTTCAAACAGTAATAAAACAAGTGATGGTATTTCAGAAGTTTACCCTGCAATTCTTGAAGTAAAGTGAGCATGACTTAGCGAGACCACTCTTTCTAATGGCAATACACTATATTCTACCTCTATGTGAGTTATGCTAATGCTCCACAGCTTTGTGTTGTCACACAGTCTAACACACAGAGCACAGTTTCTGAGTTTACTTCTGTCTGTAGGAATATGAATTCCAGTATGTATATTGACATGTTTACAAATGTAGAATCACCTCAATGTATCACTTGCTTTTAACATGACCCTAAAATGAGCCCTGTTATGTATATTTACATCAGGGGCGGGTCCTCCCTATGGGGGCTGCCATGTTTTTACAGTAGCCCAGAATGGATATACTAAACATCTTTTGAGTTTTAATGATCACCAAGGGCTAACATAGGTTTTCCTGCATGCTGGGAAGGGAAGGGTGATGGATACAACAAGCAACTTCACCAATAGATGTATACCTTTAAAACCAAAGGCTCCATTATTGTCTACATTGACATGTACATCACAATCCTTCTATACCACATTCTGCATTTTAAGCTTTTCTGAATACATATTCTTTTGTCTGTTTGTGTTATATATAAATATATCCAACCCAAATATAGCACAAGCTGTCCATTTACAACATAGACAATGGTATCCGTCCATATAATTAAACATTCTCACATCTTGTTTTTAAGAGATCTATCCTGAGACGTTACTATTCCTCCAATTTCATGTTTAGAGTGTTGGTTCCAACATTTGTGTCCTCACACACACCCTACTTGTGAAAATACAAAGAACATGTCGGATGCTAGAGGATGCAGAGAGAGGCTGTATTTCCCAGCAAAAATAATAATAACTGGAATTCAAATTTCAGGTTGGCTCAAAGTGATGCGCTAAATAGCAGCCAAACTAAATAGATAATAAACCCGATAAAAATGAATGTGATCATGTTTGACTGATATTGTGAAATGGATATCTGATTCCTACAACACAGACCATTACACTACACTGGCTACTCCACGTCAACAGTTTATAAAGAAAAAAACAGTGAAATGTTAGACCATGATTTCTGCTTTGCTGAAACTGAAGTCTTGTATTAATATCCTGTAAACCACAGTCAATCTCCAAACAGTATAAACACTGTGTTCATGGGGAATTTTCTGACCTCAACGGGAGGTCCACTGCCAAAAGAGCACTTGGAAACCCTGTAAACCGATATTGAAAGGTCATGATTCTGACAGACTTTGGGGGGGGGGGGGATCTTCCCACAACTGTCATGAACAACATTTCAAGAGAGTTTCCATTCTCTATCGAAGGTTCAAATGTGATTTCACAAAGCTGCATGCATAGCTTCCAGTCAAGTCCCTGGCTGCTGCAGACCTTTCTAGGAGAGACTCGAGAAGACTCTGCAAGTCGCCGGCCAAGAAAAGCACAAAAAAATGGCAGTAGCGCAGAGAGCTGTTGTATCATTTCGCTTCGGACGTCATTATATCCACGCTGTGTCGTGAGTCATGAGTGTCTGCCGAGTGTTGTAATGCAAGATGAGGTACTGAGAGTGTCGTCAACCATGCTCATAGGCTCATAGGACATCAAGAAACAGACCTCCACCATTAAGACCAATGATATGATAGTGTTTTGACTCATTTTAATACTCAAGGTACTTTAAGACCCATGACTTAATGACTCTATATTAGTTTTACTCACATTTTGAATGTGAAGTCACAGTCCCAATACCTTTCCATTACCGAACCACGCTGATTTGTAGGTTGTCCCCATTTACTGATTTGCCATATCGTGCAAGTTTTGCTGCAACTCTAAGTTAAAGGTGCAGTGTGTAAGATTTTAGTCAATTTCCATCACTTCTATTTGTAGAAACAGAATTACAAAACAGGTATGAAGAGTAGGTAGAGAGAGGTACAAATGTATAACAACTTGAATGCATGACTTGTTCGTTACCTTACCCTTAAAAGAGGCCTTTAACATATATTTACATTAGGAGCAGGTTCATCCAATGGGATGTCATGCTTTAACAATAGTCCAGAGTGGACATACTAAATCTTCTTTTGAGCTATAATGACAATTGAGGGCTACTATAAGTTCTACTGCAGGCCCTAGGGAGGGGTGAGGTAATGGATACAATATGCAACTTCACCAGTAGATGCCACCAAACCTGACACACTGTACCTTTAATTTCCTCAAAGACCATGATAACAAATACAAATGAGAAAAATGTGTTTTTGAATGTCTGCATTGTAACTAATTAGATGAACTGATTTTAGCATCCAATCTGTCTTCCACCATTTACACTTGTTACCTTTTCTTTTGTTTACCTGTAAGATTTAATTTCAGGGAGGGGGAAACATCAACATATATTTTCCTTGACGGCTGATGAAGTCATTGAGCTTTTCTACTGACGATCTATGTATATATTCTTGGTAACTACTCGGTCATATCTTCCAAAATAAATGTTGGATTTCTCAATGTCTGTTGATTTATTCTTGAACAAACATCAGCTCAGTAATCATGAACCTATCAATCATTGTCTCTCATGTCTTCATTTAATATATTTTGTAGAATGGAGCCGTTTTCATAACCAACCATCACAGTGTAAATGTCAAACCTTGTCAATATCTAGTCATCTTACATCCATGTTGAGTAATACATGGGGCACTATATTTATAACCTAAAGTAAAGTTGTTATTTTGATAACACCCTGCTTTAGGAGCACTGCAATTATGAACCAATGCAATAGGAAGGAGGAATGAACCTCATGTATCAAATTTATACCAGGGGTGTCAAACTCATTTTATTTCAGGGGCCGTACATGACCCAGTTTGATCTTAAGGGGGCGGGACCAGTGAAATCATAGCCTCACAACCTACGAACGACAACTCCAAAATGTCCCCTTTGTCTTAATACCTCCTGAGAATGTTCACATTTATTGAAGTATTTTTTGAACATAACATTATGAAAAATCTCCAACATGAACAGTTTGCTTGCTACCACGGCCTGGTTTTGGCCCATGGGCCGTATGTTTGACACCTCTGCTGCAGACTCTAAGATAGAGCATAAGCATGAGTTGGTGTGGATCAAAACGCTATACATAAAATGAAGTTTGACATTGGATCATGACCTCTGGCACATAAAACCTTTCTGTCCTCTGTCACACAGGCAGAGAGGTTAGATTAAGACAGAGCCATCCTATCCTGTTGTGTTCATGCGGACCTGATTACAATATGTTCTGTGGCCCTTCAGTCACCCGTCTAGAACGCTGCCAATATGTAAACACTCAAAGAAAATCTGAAATAGCAGTAGAGGGATCAGCTTCTCTCTCTCTGCGCCGAGCAATTCTTTATCCTGCCAAAATTCATCCGCCATGCCTTCCCTCTCCCTTAACTAAATCCGTCAGTTCCCTTACAATGTACTGACAGGCCCCCTCATTCAGCATCATTCGATTATCAATTCTCATTTCACGAGCAGCGGCTAAGCTCGTTTCAGATTTAGATCCCAGACTTCAAGCAGCCATAGATCACCTGTCACTTGTCAGAGGCTCCGTGGCAGAAAAGGACAGAAAACCATCAGTGGCTCGCGGGCAGTCCGCCAACCATGGCAGAGAAATGACTTCATTTTATGTGCTGGAATTGGGAGTTGAAATGGAGGCGACAGAAACCCAATGACTATTTCATGTTCACACTGTGTTTGCCTCTGAACGTTAGAGAGATGGGATGACAGCACAACACAACGTTCAACAAATCCCATCAACGGCTGACTCTCTCTTAAAGGTGCAGTGTGTAAGATGCAGGTGAAGTTGCATGTTGTATCCATCACCTCACCCTCGACCTTCCCAGCATGCAGGAGAACTGTGTTATTAAAACTCAAGCATGTTCTGTGCGTCCACTTTTACTACTGTAAAAACATGGCGGCCTGCATAAAGAGGACCCCCTCATGTAAATATACATTCATGTATATTTAATTCAAGGGTAATGGGGAAAAAATCAAACATTTAGGTGATTGTAAATTCATCAAGATGTTGGTATATAATTGTTTTGTAATATTTTTCGAAGTGGCAAGAATGACTAAAATCTTACACACTGCATCTTTAATCAGCAGGTAGTAGTAGCAGCAGCAGGTATGCTGTTGCTGAGATGCTGTTGGCAATCAGATCTCGAAGTCTGTGATTGCTCGACAGTGCTTCGCCACCAGGGATATCTCGTCTCATTTATGGGATTAGCCTCACAACCTGAGTGCACATACAATATTGTCATCATTTCGAAGCACTTAAGGTGAGGAAAAATCACAACAAACCCCTACTCCTGGTTTCCCTCCACTCCATGCAATGCAAAGGAAAGGCTTCCCTTCGCTCAGTCTCCAGTAATGGCGCAATTGAGGAGATGTGAATTCATTTCCATGGCAGCCCGAAAGTGGATTGAAGCGCCTCTCTCATCCCCTGTCACTCATCCTCCCTGATGGGCACGTCGCTTTACTCTGGCCTCGCTTTTACCCACCTGACAGACAGCGTCTCTGTTCTATTGCCCCCCTCCCCCCTCCTCCCACTGGCTGTAATTTCATGTCAGTTGACAGGAAAAAGACCTATTTACAAATTTTAACACCCGATCTTGACACCTAAGCCGCAGCTGTCAGACAGGGAAGAATGGCGAGGGGAATGTTGCGACATCGATTTTCATGAGATTTAATTGAAGCGTTTATGCTCTCCACTGAATAAACACAGCTTGTTTTCTGCCCAGTGAACAAATGTGTGAACTGTGAACATAAATTTGCAGTGAGCGTCACACCGAGACACTAAAAGACAAGTGTAGCCTTTCAAAATGTACTAAATCTGCTTGTGCACAGTCCCACCCCTGGTGTAAAAAAAGGAGTGTCAACTTTATTTATACACCTCTTTACCCTTCTGTGTTTTATTTTATTGGCACTTGCAGGCAGACAACGGGACACTTGATTGCTTTCTTTCTTACAGGGGTTTTGTGTGAAGAGGGGATCGGTCACCTCTCTGTGGCCCACCCACGTGAGAGGCTTCCCTCGGACAATCCCGGGTTCTCCAGGATGGGCCCCCTCTGGGTGAACAAAAGACCCTCTCCATGTCTCTCACCGGACCTTTTACACAGAGCGAGAACTCTGCACAAAAAACAATCCATAATCCCTGCAGTGTAATCTCAACCCCAATACGGCTAAAAGCAACATCCACTGGGAAACACTCTTCAGAGGTGAATTAGAAAAATTGCCATTTTCCTTGAAAGCTTGCGATTTGCATAGAGTGTTTGTGAGTTTCAGAGGAAGAGGCAAGTGGGGGGCAAAGCCAGAGGAAAAACACGTCAACCCCTAATCCATTTCTTCTATTGATATATGTACGGCAGGCTTAAGAGAGATTTAAATAATTCAAAGTGCTTGGATTGCCAAAGCTCCATAATCAGCTTGTGAGCTCGAGGAAGCAGGACGATAAAGTGTAGCATACAGGGAGAATGCTTGCTCGGCCCACATGCATAATTGAGCAGAGGTGGGGGTTCGGCTTTGGATGGGGAGTCCTGCTTAATGACAGATCTGAGGTCAGTGTGTTTGTGTAGTATTTCTACATGGACGAGCCTGTTTACACAGCTGCGTAATGATCTGAGACGTGTGGATGCGGAGGCGACGTACGAGCGGCTCGTCAATGCTGCAGTATGCTGTCAACAGATACCCCAAATAAGGCTAAGGATCTCAGCCAGGAATTATGGCTCCATATGGTTCGCATTAGGGGAAACTTAGTAGATTATCACAGATGGAGTTGTTTAAAGCCCTATTAGTCAATAGGACAGGGATAACTATAACCGTGCCTGATGCTCTCATTCTGCAGTGTAAAGTTTTAACTTTCTACAGTCGACTGTAAACACACCTAATGTTGAGATGTTCCTCAAATCCATTAAGCGCGGTTTCTCACGTAGATCTGGTTTATATAGAATATATCAATCTTGATGAAATGTTCTACTTTTTTGAGTTTGTCTGGACAAATTCATCCAGTTTAGTTTATCTGAAATTATTGTCTGCAATCCACTTTTTGTCATATTTTAGAAACGGTAAAAACTTGTTTGATCCATGAACTGTACATAAAGATGGGCATAGGATTGCTTAGCAAATATAAAGCCAAGGTTTCTTGATCCCCCCCTGGTGATTGGTAGTTGGGTCTATTACGTGTCATTCTAAATTAAGCTGATTCATAGGTGTGATGTACAATATGTCCTTTTTTTCCTAATTTCTATTCCCTAGAGTTTTTATATTACACATTTGTTGCAATAAAACCTGGTTTAATGACCTGACAAATGAGAGTCACTCACTATTTTTAAGAATGTGCAATGGCAGGATCCTCGCTATGGCTACCATTACAGTTAACACTCAACTCCTAATGAGGAGACAAACACAATTTGACAGTGTTCATATCTGACATGTGTTGGCTTTTATCCTGATTGTATAAGGGACTGGTGTGTGTTGTGTTGTCCAGGTGTTGTCCTTGTTTATATTCAGTCTAGGGCTTTGAGGCAGAAAACCAAGACACTATTTAACGAGGTAGCTTAATTCATGCTTCTGCATCGGAGCTACACCATAGGTATATGGCTACACATGGTAATGAGAATGTATGCACGTGAGCCGCTCTGCACTTACACCGCCGATCCACTAGTGGGCGCAGAGCAGAAACAGTGGTGGCAGTATAGTCCTACTTCTTCTGTGAGAGTTCCCAGTCGAGCATTTCTACATTATTCAAAACAAATAGCTGTTTAACAGGAACATATAATATGTCAGTTCTAGCGTACCTCAGTCTCTGTAGCTACCAACCTAAGTAACACGCTTGAGGACGTACAATTCAACTCCGGCGTAGGGGTCCAGGTATAGGCTGTGTATAACAACGCAAAAGCACAAGTTGGGCTTGATTAACTCAATAGGCAAGTATGCGTGACCTTTAGCCTCGTTGTCCCATTAGCATGTCGCTGTCCTCCCTGATCAGCGAAGGGACATAGAAGGCATGAGGCTGACGTAACCAGGGAGAGGGCCTGTCTGTCTGTCTGTCTGTCTGCCAGACTGACAGCAGCTCGGTGCTAGAGGCTTGTTTTCTAGCAGCAGCCACGGCAAAAGCAACATCAGCAGCCATGCAGCCGGCGGGCATCTGCGGACAGCTGACCATGCTAACAAAACACACCTGTAACCACGCCATGCTGCCAGGAAGTGGCTACTGGACTCACTCAAACCGACATCAGACTCTACACATTGTGACATACAGAAGAAATAACGAAGCTGAACTAGAAGCCATATCGAGGAAAATGTAATTACCGCTCTGGATACATTTTGATCGTTGCATCATCGACTGTGTTTGTTGCTGCTGTTACTTAACAAGCCTTTGCCGCTTTTGATTCCTGTGTGTGGAATGTGAACAAATTATTACAAGCACTTAATCATCCGACTTGGCACCGAGGCTCGGTGGCAGATTACTTATGTGGCACATTAGAGATGAGAGCGCGAGCTATGAGCCTTGATATCCAGTTAAAGCACTTGCAAGCCATCTGTACAAGTGGTTTTAAAGCATCTGAGGGTCTTAATGTCATTGCAGTTCTTTCTGTTTACATCTTATTACGTTGAAATATCATTTCTGTGCAGCATTGAGTGATGGATTTGTTTTGAAGGGGAGAATGACACATCTCAATACATATGTGAGTGTTTAGCAGCAAGACGCTTTCCTTGTCATTTATCGTACAGAAGAAAAAGACCAGATCGGTTCCTTACAAAAACAAATCTGTAGGAATCGGTCTCGTTACAGACACATCCAAGCAACTTCCTCAAGTTTCCAAGAGATGACAGGTTGTCTGATACAATGCAAACAGATGGTGCGCTACGTACAGCGGGGAGTACAAACAGAAACATACTGAGCTCCAGTGAACAGCATGAAAAGCTAAAAATAATCTTATCTCAAAAAATGTTCCTCGGAGCCGAGCACCTCTCATGCACAAAGCCATTTTGGAGAAATAGTCTTAACAGTTACATTTAACTCTGGTTTTCAGAGAGAGAGACACACACTGTTGGAATCAGATAAGCTGTTAGCTGAGTCGTTTAAAATTTAGCTTTGTGGAAATTAATAAATGTACATCACAGGTATGATGTATCTGTATCCTTTATCATGTCATGTCATTACAGTGTGGCCCTTTTACGTACTGAGAGAATGAAAAGGAATTAAGTTTTCTGTTATTTCATGGAAATTGTCAAAGTAAATGAGTCGCTAAATTAACACAAATGATTATGAATATGTGAAAAGCCAGTGACTCACTGGAATGACTCATCTTGAGACAACTAAATTTAACTCGGTGTCGGTTGGAGAATAAGATGAGAGTGCTTTTGCGTTATTTCAGTGATTCCCAACTGGTGGGGTTTGGGTCGCGAAACCATTTTCGGTGGGTCACGGATCCATTTTCCGAGGGTCTCTGGCCTTCAACTGGGAATAAACACAAAAAGAAATTGTGCACTTTTGTTTTGAAGGGCATTTTTCTATGCATTGGAGTGCCGTCTATTCACACACTTAGCATTAAGTAACGATGATGCCCTGTAATGCAAGTGGAAACCCAAACTCCACCATCGTTTCATTGGATGAATTTGAGAAGCTGGTAGTTTTGCTTGACTTGGGTCGTGGCCCGTCATTAAAGGATAGTGGTGGATCCTGAACCTGGACTAGTTGAGAACCACTGCTTTATTGAACAGTATCTATTAAGTATTTCGTTTAGTGGTTGAAAAAAAAGAAAACTGCTCACGAAGAGGATTAATTGTAGATTAAATAGTTTGATGAGAATTCTGGGGTTATGACATTTATTGCAATGATGATGTAAATGGATGAAAAGGGAGATAATTGCAATTTTAAATCAATATATGATCATATCTCATTGAAAAATAGAAAGATATTCAAACTGAATAAAATCCATCCTTAAAAGTTGACCTGAAGTCCACTAGCATTCAAATTATATTTCTTCCTTCCATTCTTCTGAAAAGAAAACTGATGACAAGCTTCACAGTGCCTGCTTGATAACTTGCCTGATAAAAGACCATCTGCACTTATTCTGGTTCATTACAAGAATCAAATAAATGACTCAATCTACTTGACCTACTATAAGGTTTACCTCAGAATTAGCTCACACATAAGACATGAATACTAACCATGACAATCTTATCAAATGACCCATAAACAACCAAGTGGTTTCACCGATGCTCCTTTTCACACAAGAATTAACATCTGCTTTTCAGAGAAGCTTTCTCTGACAAATGTTTACATAAGACTCAGATGGGCACACAGGCGCTTTGTGTCTCCTCCACTGTGGCATGTAATGTAAGCCCTGTTTGTTGACTGTGTGCTGTAAACTGGCACATTACAGATCGTAGTCTACCAATGAGTCACAGATGAAGCCTGGCAAGCCTGTTGCTCCTCAGAGCTTGCGCTGATGTCAGCACTCAAGCATCCAATCAGCAGCTCTCTGAAATAACTCCAACCCACTTAGAGCCAAGAAACATTCCTGTCACATACGCAAGTGAAGCGTGTTCAGTTTACATGTAGCATGCAGAGATTCGCACACAAAGGACGGCAACACATGAAAGCAATTCAGAAAAGAACAACACTGACGGGGAACAAGCATCATCAAAGAACTGTTGACATGCTCGCTTGTGCTAAGAATACGCACCCCAGGGAATATGCACACATGCACGGAAACAAACACACACACACAGAGACCAGACACAAATGAGGGCCCAGAGCAGGACTCCAGCCAGCACGGCATCACGCCTGCCACTAACTGACAGGACCTAAGGGCTTTCCTGCCCTACAATAACATATTTTCATAATCATCCTTCTCGCGGCTAATAATAACCTTTCGGAGGAATCACAGCTCAATAATTGGGGTAGTGAATGCACCTCGGCACCTCTGCCTGGAGAGTGTGGTGAGTGGAGGCCTTGAAGTGGAAAGAGTAAATGCTGGATTAGAAAACAAGCAGCTGGCGAAGCAATGTCAGCATTTATAGAATGGTCGATTACAAGTCAACTGTTGCATGTTATTAAGGTTAAACGTAGTATCATGTAATGGACAGATAGGTAGACTGGCAGATTGCTGGATGGTAGAGGACAGACAGATAGATAGATAGATCGATGGATTTATGGATGGACAGAGAGAGTGATAGATAGATTGATAGATAGACAGATAGAGAATGTTATTAATCTAAAGTGTTCAAAGCAGCAGATGGCATCAACTGTGCAAATAACAAGGGATAATGGGGATTGAGAATATAAAGCACAACAAATCTAAAAGAAATGCTACGGACATTTGCATTCAAAATAATAAATAGTAAAACTAAGAGTGAGGTGCAGATAAATAGAGTAAGGTGCAAGGAGACACGATCCAGTATTTTAAGGTCTGGCAGAGGCAGACCGGTAAAAGAGTTTAAGAGCAGTTGGGAGTGATTTCCTGTCTCACTGTATGAGTCAATTGCTGAAGTTGCTCTTTAGCCTGTCTCCACTTTTATTGAGGTGAGGTGAGGCGTTGTCCATGATTGTTAAGTTTGCTCAGCATTCTGTCCTCCGCAGCCTCCTCCAGGGTGACAAGTCTGTTGGCATCCTATGCTCTGACTCCAGCCTGACCCCACCCCATCAATACACCACAGCAAAGTGCTGGTAACAGCAGACTGATGAAACATGGGCATCATCTCGCTGCATGTGTGAAACTGTCAATATGACACTTGATGCTATTCTATTAGAGGATTTTGAATGATTTTTGAAAGATTATTGTAATAATGTTTGAGTACACACATTGTGGATTGTATGTTGTCTACATGTGAGTTATTTTTCCTCTCCATCGTTTGGTTCAGGTTTTGAGCATCAGCTGTGTAAGTCTTGATTCAGTGATGATGATGACTTGTTTATACCGCATGTGAATTTGAAAGAGTTTTGCAAGGGTTACATCGTTATAGTCATAGTTTAGGTTTTCGGATCAAATGGGAGAAGACATCATTAAACAAAAAGAGGAGGGAAGAAATGGGAAGATACGTGATGGTCCTACTGGGGCAGCTGTGGCTGTGAGGGTTAGAGTCTTGTTGGCAGTGAACGATTAAGTATAGCTTTCATGTCAGTGTTATGGTCTCATAACTTAAGTGTCACTGCACATACACTATGAGAGCTTCACTGCATCACCAGCCAAAGCAGCGCATACGGGCATGCAGAAGTACATCAAAGCGACAAAAGAGGATTTTACTGAACTAAATATGTGTTTTGTGAAAGCTGATAGTAGCACAGGGCCAAGGATGGAATTTATTGGGCGTTACAGATGGAACCTTTAGTTGAAATGGTGCTGTACATCCTCTGTGCATTCATTATGTATGAGGTACTCTCTGTGCTTTCATGACAGCCTCTTGATCCCACAAAGACCAGATAACTTTGAACTCCCCCTCCCTCTCCTTTCTGTCCTCGCCAGTGCCAACAGTATAACAAAGGCATGCAGCTTCTTTGGACGGCGCCTGGAGATGCTAAAAGAGAGCTCTTCTGGCTGTTAACAGAACATGTTAGCACGTGTGTATAATATGTGTGCTCACCGGCTCTTAATTAACGGACGCCCTGAAGATTGTCTTATTCATGAGTCAAAGAGACCTATGAATATATTACCCTGTATGTGAGAGTCATGCTTTTGCATTGTGGCGAGAAATGCCAGAGAGTGCACGCACGTGCACAAACCGGCTCCTTTATGAGGAAATTTATAGATGACAGAATTCAGTCTGCTCTTAAAAAATGGGCCGGCGGAGCCGAGAGCAGCTTTCCAGGGAGTGATTCTATGAGTCCGCCGCCCTTATGTCGATGGTCGTTAACGGCTCCCTCTATTGCAAAGTCAACATGCAGTTTCACTCCGTGAGTGAAATACCTTCACTGTCGACGTCGTAAGTCTGTCGGAGGAGAATTGAGTTGCGGCTCTCCTTGGACCACCAAAGAACGGAACCCCAGAATAAGTGCTGATGTTTGAGCTGCAGCTGGGGATCGCTGCAGCATTTAGTTCGATCGCAGTGCCGCCCTCTTGCTCTTCTTCCCCAACCTCCTCAGCAGATTTTTGTCTTTTTTGAAAGCTTCCGTCACGGTGTGGACATCGTACCAACGGGAGACCTGCGTGTGCTGCAACAGCTGATGAATCCATGAAGAGATTACTACCACTGCAACATATAAAGGCTCCAGTATTGATTGCACCCTGGTTGGATTCCTCCTTGTTTTCCACCCACTGAGACATGCCTTGAATATGAAGTCATGAAAAGCTCTTTGTGCTCATGTTGGACTGATCACTAATACATGTGTTTCAGGAGGTTAGCTTGACTTGAAGGTTTCCCCATTCGCCACCCACTCTCATGACCTACCTGCATCTCAGACAGGAGGATCATAAAAGATGAAAAAAAAAAGTAGTACGGCTGTAACGGTGGTGGTTTAATAGCCCAGTGGATGGATATAGAGGTTATAGGTGCAGGCTTGTAACTGGAACAATGGTTCCCAGACTAGCAGCATTAAATAGGGGTTGGAAAAGTGGTAAAGTGGCTCTCATCTCGGCGTTAAGTGTCTTTTAATAATACGCTTAAAATGTATATATGTTATTTACCAGGGATATACCAGAACAAGAATCCAGAATCTATTTTATGAAATCCTTATCATTTCATACAAATTATTGTATAAATCAATGCCTCATTGAACAGTTTATTTTTCATTTTTTGTACAATATGAGTTTAATTGATATCCACACCTGGATCTAGAGACCCTTCACCCAATATGGGGTTTTATTGGCTTTGCTCCATTCTAAATTTCATGGGAACACAAAACTCAGGTGAACACACCAATGCATTACCCTACATCAGGGGTGTCATACTCACTTTAGTTCAGGGACAACATATGGCCAAATGTGATCTCAAGTGGGCCGGACCAGTAAAATCATAGCTTGATGAGCTATAAACAACAACAACTCCAAATGTTTCCTTTAAACTTTGAACTTAAAGGCGTAGTGTGTATGATTCGATGACCTCTAGGGATGAAGTTGCATGTTGTATCCATGCTGGAGAAACTATGGTAGCTCTCAGTTGTCATTAAAACTCAAAAGATGTTTAGTACGTCCACTCTGGTCTACTGTACAAACATGGTGGCCCCCGTAGAGAGGACCTGTGTGTGTAAAGATATACAATACATCAATGGGCTCATTTAGGGTAATTAAAGGCATTTAAGTGATAATAAAAATGTCAATATGTCACTGTTTTGTTGCATTTTATTCCGCCAATAGAAGTGACAAGAATGTCTGAAATCGGACACACTGCACCTTTGACAACACTAGACATCGAAAGGACTTTGTTGTAATTAATTTGTGAGCTTGACTAATCCGAAACTAAAGGAATAGGATAACATTATCTCAGAGCCTGAGCAGGCAGCTGTCTCCGTCTCGCAGACTCACCCTGGGTTCAGGTCCACAGCTGCCTGTACCCGTCACACTCCTCTTCACCAAGCAACACCATGACTTGACGTAGTGGAATGATTTTACCCCCCGAGGGTGGCATAAAGAGTGAGGAGTGCTCACTTCGCAGCTACATCTGGAGGCCGAAATGTCACCAGCTGTAGAGTGAACAAAAACATGTTTGACTTAAATATCCTCGGTCAACTGAGGAGTCTCTGACAAATGACTCCACTCGCCAACTTCATCGGGCCTAACAAATAAAAGTGAGCGCAGATTGGACAAGCCGGAGGTGAAGAGTGCTTGGCACATGCCATTAGTGTTTTCTTTTATTATTGTGGTGTCAGCAAGGCAACCTGAACCACCTTCACTTCGCAGGTTATCTGTGTGACACACCAGTAAAAACCATGACCCCGTGAACCCAGCGGATGGCTCCCCGCCAGCTGTATCATTCTATAACTGTTTAGAAGGTCACTGTCTGTCAGGGTGTGTGTATGTGTACCGTTGCCTCTATGTGTGTGTGGGATTGTAAATGCATGGAATGTATTCAGGAGGATCATGAATTGATGGTTCATTCATCAGTTGAATCACTTAAATTATTTCAGATTTATGAAATGCATATACTCACTTAACAAATGTGTGCGTAAAAACTCATAACCCTGCCCTTGAAATTGAAAGGGTGCAGTTCATTATGGTGAACTTGAATTTCATCTCTTTTCTGGCACTCTAGGCTTTAATACATTAGAACGTTAATAGTGTGATTTAACCTAAGCCACTTGATGCCATTAATTGTGTCCATCCTGTCAAAGTCTTAGAAAGAGAAGTTCTCATTTCAGCTCAACACTCTTTTGTGCGTGAATATATTTCTTTCTAAATCCATGTGCATGGGGGACGAGTGGTGCCAGCTGTTCCAAAATATGTGTCAGTCAAAAATAAATTGTCAGTGGATTTATAGTGATTCTTCATCAGGGATGCTGGGTTACAAAATTGCCATTTTGGGAACCATTCTGTCACCAAATCATATCTTGTTATCAGTTTAAAGGTGCTGAATGGATAAGTTGATCCATATACTCGCTCTGCTTGGGCATTGACTAAGAGTGCATGTGCACTGAAGCGAGTGAACAAAAATGTACCATGCACTAGGGTAGAAGTGCCTGCATAGCAGTGATGTAGACATCTCTGTGTAGCATTTCCTAAAACCAAACATGACTGGACCACTCTCTTCGCAGAACAACAATTAATATGATTTTAGCATTACAACATTTCTTTAAATTCCTCTTAGGCGGCATATGTTGGCATAAAACCGATGACTTAGGTTCTAGCAAAACAATAATAAAAGTGAAATACACTATACTGTGATATACAGTACAACATTTCTCCTAGAGGAACATTCAGCATCACTGTGAGCCTTTTTGTGGTCAAAGACAGGGGCACATAAATCAATGGAGGGACCGATGATCTCATGGAATACTTTTGGAAATCAGAATGTAGAAGACAAATTCAGACCTTCTCCTCTCTACAGACACCACCAGATGTGATGTCATTCATAAACACTGAGGTGAAGCTAGAGGGAGGATAGGACAGGTTGCCCCATCATCTCACCTTAAACATGGTCTTAAATCACTAGCGTTTTTCCAAGTGTGTGTGTGTGTGTGTGTGTGTGTGTGTGTGTGTGTGCGCGTGTGTGCGTGCGTGCGTGCGTGCGTGAGTGTGTGTGTGTATATAGACCAAGGACCCAATGAAATGTCAAACCCACCCACAACACAGATTCTTCAGATTCTGCACGTACAGTAAACCTGTTCTTTCTATGGCTCCAGGGACCAGATTTCTTGGCCAAACCCTTTTCAGTTTCTTATGTGACCAGTAAGGTCAGCCTGCAATCCATCTGGACAGCAAAGGGAGTGGAACATTGACAAATATGCATCAGAGAGCTGTCACTTCTCCCAAAAATCAAGCTCGAACAAAATTCCTGTTGCATAGACAGCTGCTTTGCACAAAGTTGACAAACTTTGTCTCCTTGCCATTTAAAGTGTAGAACACTAAACTACTGCCGGGAACCAGCTGCCAGAGCCAATGGTGTTGAGTGAGTATCCAGTCAGGTCATATCCAAATAGACAAGATGAGCCTGATGTCATCTGGACCAACAACCAATTAAAAAACCCATATTTTGAGAGTAGAAATGTGATCAAAAAAAGTGACAAAATAAGCAATGCACTGATTTGGTGACATCTAGAGGTGAAGTTGCATGTTGTATCCATCACCTCACCCTCACCCTTCTGGGCATGAAGGAGAACCTATGGTAGACTGCAGCTCATTAAAAGTCAAATGATGTTCAGTACATCAACTCTGGGCTACTGTAAAAACATGGTGGCCCCCGTAGAGAGGAGCCGCTCCTCATGTAAATATACACTCATGTGCTTATTTGAATGATACCATATCATTTTTTATGATACATTTTGGTGACTATAAATTCATGAAAATGTCAGTATGTCATTGTTTTGTAATATATTTAGAAGTTTACACATTAGATTCACCTTCCTTTAGGGAATCTGTTGTCTCCACCACATTTCCCTCGTCATATCAAACATTGTGTCCCTATACAATCAGGTTCTCTCTTCATCAAAAGCCAGATTCAACGAACCCCTATGTACTTGGCTTGGACTGTGATCATGAGAACCAGGTGGTGAACCTAACAAGTAAATCTATACACCTTCAATCACATGATACCTCTGGACACATCTGGGAAGGAATAATGTAAAAGTTACAGTCTGTTTCAGTGGGCGAGTCCCTTGTTGACATCTTGGCGAATCTTGACTCCTCCTGGTTCCCGGTTTATTCAAAAACTGGCAAAGAGGGGGAACGCGCACAGAGCTGTCGGTGGGCTTGTGGGTGCCTTCACCTCATTGTAACAGGCTCGGGTTTCAGTCAAGAAACCACGGCCGTAAATATGCACCATTTCAAACGTCGATAAAATAGAAATAAGCGAATTGTCACGGAAAAACATGTGACTGATTGAGACCAAAAACGAAGTTTGTACCAAGAATGCACCTCTGAGGGCCATTTTAACATGGGAGGCGATGGGGATTTGCTCCCTTTTGGAGTCAGCCCCCAGTGTTTACCCCTGGAACTGCATGTTTTCCACTTATTGTGCTTCATCCGTATGCCTGTCGGTTTTACATCATTTACACCAACATATTAATATTTCTCTTGGTCCCACAGTGACAGTAACACTCCACCTTCACACTGACTATGCCCCCTCTCAGTCGCCTTCCCTCTCTCCACCCCTCTGCAGTCTCTGTGGTCTGTTTAATGAGCTCACTTTGAGCCATGTTTAAGCTCATTAACCTTTGTGGGCAACGAGTCCCACTGTGAGAGAAAGCCACTGATACACAGACAAGAGATACAGAGGGATTTCACACCTGAAATGTACAGAGTGAAATTTCTAACTCGAGGTACGGTCTCGCAACTTTGTGTTTCACACAATGAACTAGTTATCCTTAATGAGAAGATGAAGAATAGGGCTTAGATGTAGTGTGATTATTCAATGGATAACAACTCTCTAATGGAACACAAACTAATACAGTTCTCCTTTCACCTCTGTTGTGTGGTACCATGTGGTCTCACTTACATTAAATAGATAACCATCAATGTTGCATACCTATTGCTACTGCATTAGCATAAACTGGCGCAGATGGATAAAATGCCAGGAACTCCACACACAACTGAAGCGATCAGGGTTTAATTGTCCAAATGGTGCCATTGGTGCCACTGTTAAATCAAAGCAACTTTTCAATTCTTGAATAAAAGTTTCATTATCTCTGTGATCAGTGGAGTCACCCTCTTCCCTGCTTTTTATGCCAGATAATACAGGTTTTACACACTTCCACAAAGGCTTTTCTCTCTAAAGCTAGAGTTGAAGTCCATATGCTGTACTTTGGATAAAATGATGATACAGCATTAAACTTTTTAAATGTCAGGCTTTGCTCTTAAACTGACAGACGTATACAACATTTGCTTGAAGTGTCACAGGCTTGATTATTGTGGATTCTGATTTGGTTGCTTTTTTGCACAAGCATAATTAGCTCCATGATGAGTTATAGTAAGTAAACAAATGTGTGTTTGCAGTGTTTCAAAGCACATATTCACTTTGAGCCTGATCAAACATGTGTTGATATAATGCCCTACTATTGAATAAAGTAGGCTTGCTTTGTTCTATTCAGTGGGCATAGAACATATCAATGGATACATTGCTTATACAAGTGCATCAAACAAACACTATTTCACTATCTCTGTCTTCTACACACATGAGGTAAGCTGGAGAAATGGAGAAGTATAAAAGTGAAAGTCAGAAATAATACAAATCCATCATTCAGCAGGAACTTAAAAAAAGAGGACTCTAACCACAATACTTCTGCAAAAATAAAATAGTAAACTCAACTGGAGTTGGTCTAAGGCAGTACGTGGTACAGTATAATCATTTTGTACAACAGCCTCTCCCTTGTAAAGTACATCTTGTTATTTGCCCCATCTCTCTCTCTCTCCGTTATTTGCTTTCTCTAAGCAAACAGACATTATCTCTGCACACTCGGTTGTAAAAGAAAAGTGTGGAGTGCATGAGTTGTGGCTCTTACATCACACGCTCTATTACTAGTTGGCAATATGCCCTGGTTTGGAGCCTAATCCACATCCTCCCACCAACGCCAGGCCAAGTGGAAATAGAAACGTCTTCTCAGAGCTCAACTCTGACCTCGAATGATGAAGTTGAACATAGCCTCTTACCTCTTTCTATTAAGACATCTTCTGCATTTTTCATGCCACAGGGAAGAGTGTTTCTATTAGGCAGTGTTTATGCATCTCAGCTTTCCTCTTGGTCAGGACTGCAGAGGTTAGATTGAACTGGTAGATGGTAAATTAGCATTTAAGATGTACACTTGCATCCATAAAGAAGTGTCATACATATTAAATGAGTACACGAGCTGACAATCCAAGGAAAAACAAAGCTCTCCCCCCTTCCTCTCTCCTGCGGGACTTGTGTGTGGTTATGATGCTTACATGTTACTCCAAGAAAGGCTGAATGTTTCCATCCCTCTGTGTCGTTGTGATTGTCTTTTACAGTCACTGCTCCCCGGGGGAGGGAGCCGTCATATTGTTTCCCCCCACAGCAGATGCTCACCTCCTGCCATAATCTGTCTGCTGCCGAGCCAATATTATTAAGCACTGTGGGGGTTTTTTTTTAGATGTTTTTTTTTTTTTACAGTGCATATTCACATCGTCTCACTGCTGTTCTCGCATTCTGTGGCATAAAAAGGTTAAGAGCCAGTGAGACTGGAGGGGGAGGATTAGTGCAGTGAGAACTGCGTTTTAATACTCTTAAGGTCACGGCCATATTTAAAATCCACAAGAGAGCCACGTCGCTGGATACGCGGCCAGCTGGGAGAGCTCTCGTCTCAGCGCCGCGCTGCAGAATCAGCTGTGACTTTGATTTCATTAAAGAGGCACCAAGGCCCTCTTATGAATACCAGATAACCGCAAACGGAGAGGGAGATAACCGCAACAATAGAATCTGCAATCAGAGGGAATCAAAGTGTATCCACATGGAGAGAGAGGAGCGCAGAGCCTGTTTGTGCCATGTGATATAATGGAATGAAAAGGATTACATCATCGTTTGGGATGAAGGTGGTGGGGGGGGGGCCTGAGAGAGAAGACTTGGGCTGCCACCTGGTGTCCGTTTCCGCAACTACACCCTCTTTTTGATGTTAAAAGTGTATCCACATGGAGAGAGAGGAGCGCAGAACCTGTTTGTGCCATGTGATATAATGGAATGAAAAGGATTACATCATCGTTTGGGATGAAGGTGGTGGGGGGGGGGCCTGAGAGAGAAGACTTGGGCTGCCACCTGGTGTCCGTTTCCGCAACTACACCCTCTTTTTGATGTTAAACAGCGAGCGCTGAGACAACCCTCCCTGGCGGATGCTGCTGAATGGTAACATTTGTTCTCGGAGACGTGCTACATGAATTACCAGCAGCTCCGCTCCTCCATGCTACATGAAACAGCAAAGTGCCCGTGCACGGAGAGGAGCTGTGGCAGCCACAGTTTTCCATATGAGAGCATGGTAAATGGTGCTTGCCCCAGCACTCATACATCCTTGCTGCGACCGAGGCTTTGCTATTGTGGAGATGCCACCAGACAGCTGCGTGGTATTTGCCGGGGCTGCGGCGTAATGACGTACGGGGAGCTGCATTCAGTGCTCGTCATTACTCAGGGATTAGGACTCCTCTTTCATGTGGGCGCATCTCAGAGGAGACCACAGCATGCAGCCCATCAGCGAGCCGCCATCAGGCCTTTTTTCCGGAGACGAGGAGGCAACATGCACCGACACATTTCCAGCGCAGCGAGCGTGTTTCTGCTTGTTTTGCAGCCAAATTGGGAGCAGACCGCAGAAGAACCACTTAATGGCACTCGATAGCAAAATGGCATAAAAGGCCAGGGCTGCGAGCTCAGAGTCTGTGAGAGGCACTCCAACATGGCAGCTTAGAGACCTGTTTCACCGCTCCATTCTCATTCATTTGAAAGCCGTGATAAAGCTGGCACATCTCAGAGAGCATTAGTAGATAATGCCTTAATGTGTGTGTGAAATGTCATGTGCTTGTAAAGGGCCAATAAATAAGTCTTTCCTGCAGAGATCGTTGGCTGCAAGAAATCTCTCTTCTGAAAGTGTCTCTTTAAAGGTGCAGTGTTTCAAATTTCAGTCATGTTCGTCACTTCAAAAAATATTACGAAAACAATGACATCCAAAGAGTGGGTCCTCTCTACGGGGGCTGCCATGTTTTAACAGTAGCCCATAGTAGACGTGCTAAACATCTATTGAGTTTGAATGACAATTGCAGTCCTCCTAAGAAGGTTGATAACATGCAACTTCACCTCTGGATGCCAACAAATCTTACACACTGCACCTTTAAGAAACATGGTAATCAAACACTACCAGCTCCTCAATGAGTGGTGCTGAGCCACTTGAAATGACAATATGCATTTGGGGTGTCGTCATATTTGGGGCACTGAACCCGAAACAACAATATAGCCGACAACATTTTGCGTTCATTAAAAGGTGCCATGTGGAAGATTTTGGTTTTTTTGGTTGCTTCTAAAAATATTACAAAACAATTACGTACTGACATTTTCATTAATTTATAATATAATACCCTTAAATGAGCACATTAAAGTGTATTTACGTGAGAAGCAGGTCATCTCTATAGGGGCTGCCATGATTTTACATTCGCCCAGAGTGGACCGACAATGACAATGACAACTGAAGTCTATCATACAGTAGGTTCTCCTGCATCATGCTCAGAAGGGTGAGGGAGAGGTGATGACACAACATGCAACTTCACCTTTAGATGTCACTAAATCTTCCACAGGGCACAAGTTCACAGCCCTGCACCGTGCCCTGTCTGAAATGTAAAATCCACAATACTCAATTGGTTTTTGAGTGATTATGTGATTTGAAGCAGTTGCTGGTTGAAAGACTCCAGCAGCAGCAGCAGGAACCATGTCATCCTTGACCTGCCACACTGCTCATTCTCAAAGGGAATGTAGCAGAACTAATAACTCGCCCCAAATATTAGCTCAATCACTGACAGAGGCTAACTGCCAGTGCAGAGTGCTCGGCAGCAGACAGTGGCTATTTCATCCTTGCGTTGGGATTTTACAGCCACCTAGCAAAGCGCTGCTTATGATCTCATTTCGAGTTGTAATGTATTCCTTTTTTTTTTCCCTCACCGCGACTGACTTTGTTCTCAGGCTGGAAATTTGTGTTTAGCGCGCCGGAGTAATGATTTCTGAAAAGTGGTATTTAGAGGCTTGAATTGAAGCAGTGAGCCGAGCACAGGAGGCCTACGAGCTGTATGTAAATTTAATTAGCTTTTCAATCTCAGCCGGTGATTTCAGCACGGATGTCCTAATAAAGAGGACTGCTGTTGTAATTTGTGTTATTCAAGCAGACAATGCCACAAATAAATAGAATGATTTGTAAAGCATGAAACCTGTTGGCCTTATCCTGCTATATTGAGACAATGGTCTCTCAGGAACTGTTAGATACAGTTAGAATCTGTATATACTTTATAATTTTGTGTGATTTTTTATCCAAGTACAATGGTCGACCGCTTAAACTGTATCTATGTAGCTGATGTAACATCCCTGTATCAGTCAGTCACGTTGTCCTGAGCTTAAGAAAATGTAAATAATGTAAATATGACTTGTATATTGGCTTTCTATCTAAATTAATTTGCTCGAACATTCATTCATTCATTCATTCATTCATCAATTTAGTGCTTTGGTGTGAAAGTGTGTGACAATACGATATTCAAGTTTTAAGGGCTATATGTCACCAAATCTCACACACTGCACCTTTAACAAAACAAACAAAGTGGATATTCAAAGAGAGGCTATTAAAAGAGGACAGCGTGAAGTGAGGCAATGCTAAAATTGTTATTCAGGTCAAGTAGCGCACTATGGAAGCGAATGAGCACATTTTAATAGTGCAGGGTCCCCGAGGCAACACACTCCATTCGCATTCCAAACACGGCGGCTTCATTTACTGACCTTGAAGAGTCTTGTTTATACAAATTGAAATTTAACGGCAAAGAGGAAGAAAAGCATTCCCCCCGCTTTAATTTACCTTCTTGAGTAAACAGATCACATATAGAGAAAATTACTTACTAGGAGAATGAGCTTCGTTTGGCTGACAGGGCTGTTTACATGGTCACGCCAAAAAGGCCTCGACCTGCGAAGACAGAGATAAAAACTGTAAACTAGTGAAAAACAGCAATTGCAATGTGATGATTTGTAGTATCAGAGATTTAAAGGTGCAGTGTGTAAGGTTTGGTGACATAGAGAGGTGAAGTTGCATGTTGTATCCATCACCTCGCCCTCACCCTTCTAACATGAAGGAGAACCTATGGTAGCCTTCAGTTGTCATTAAAACTCAAAAGACTTACTATGTCCACTCTGGGCTAGAGAGGACCCACTCCTCATGTAAATATACATTCATGGGCTCATGTAAGAGTAAGAAGGGAAAAAAACGACATTGAGGTCACTGTAAATTCAGGAAAATATCAGTATGTAATTGTTTTGTTGTATTTTTTGAAGTGACAAAAATGTACTGCAATATTACACACTGCACCTTTAATGCCTATAAAAATAGCTGTGATGGTACACATGGTGCTTACATAAGTGCATGTTGTGTCTACGGAGGAGTGATTGGTGCATCCCCAGAGCTGGCTGTAAAAGCCCAAATCCCAAGGGTCCTCAATATGTCACCCAGCTCTGCCATCTTTGTGCAGCCTGCTGCACGCACGCGCGCGCACGCACGCACGCACGCACACGCACACACACACACACACACACACACACACACACACACACACACACACACACACACGGCCAACCTTTTGAAATGTCACCATGATAAAACTCGATGGATTCAATGTGCTGGACCCGGTGGTGTCAAACGCCATTAGTTTTAATCCTATTTGTGGTGAAATTGCTCTTGAAAGGTAAAGGGATCTATAACTGTCCGGACCCCCGGGCGAGGGCCATTGTAAATCTCTCTGTGTGCTGATGACTCCTCTCCGCTGGTTTATAGGGTCGGAACGTGAGTGTGTGGAGCTGCGCTGGAGACATCGTGTCCCGGCAAACTCTTGGCTAAGTAATGGAGCTGTAGTGGATTGTAGGAGGTCATGCATCTCAGTGCACCGCGGTGTATTCCAGTTGAGGAGAAAAGAGCTGTCCTTTCCACTCTGCCGCTCTCCTCTTCCATGAGGGCCGCTGGAGCACAGAGAGATTCATTGGTGCCGTGATGACTCTATGTACGCTTTGCTGCGGGTCCCTTGAAACTCAAATTGCCGCTGTTGGCTTCTCTTTGCTCCATGGCAGAGACGTGGAGAGGAGGACAGGGAGACATCATGCAATGGCAAATGATCCATGTACTGGAGAACAGAATTAAGTGACTACAAATGTAAAGTCCAAACCACTACAATAGCGAAAATCCTGTTAGAGGGATGAAGCCATTGTTGGGTTTAGGTTTTGTGCCATTTCTGAAAAGCAGAGCCCTGGAGGCACACTAATCTCTTGGGTTTAATTAAACTAGATTTAGTCGTACGTATAATGTGTTCTGATGCAAAAGAAGAGCCATAATGGAAACGTACTGTTGTACCCGATCTGAAAATGCTGCTCAGACTTTCAAATAATCTCATGACTGAGGAAGACAGCTAATGAATCAAATGTTGAATAAAAAAAACACATAGACAAAACAATATTAAAAGGTGCAGTGTGTAAGATTTTGTGACATCTGGGGAGAAGTTGCATGTTGTGTCCATCACCTCACCCTTCTGAGCATGCAGGAGAACCTATAATAGACTTGCCATTAAAACTCAAAAGATGTTTAGTATGTCCACTCCGGGCTACTGTAAAAACATAGCGCCCCCATAGGGAGGACGCCCTCCTCATGTAAATATACACTGACGGGCTCATATAAGAGTAATGGGAACAAAATGATTATAGATTCATTACAATGTTTGTATGTAACTGTTTGGCAATATTTTAAAAAGTAACAAGATGACTGAAATCTTACACATGGCATCTGTCAAATCAACAGCTTTGTTAGACTAGATAATATATATTACCCGCAGTCGCGCAACTGCATTTTAAACCTTATCATAACAACTGTTTATCTTAACCTGGACAATAGTTTCACTTCATGATACAGGCCACAAACCGTCCCTGGTCACAGTGCACTCTATGTCTGAACCACTTCCTCTCTGAGACAAGAGGATGCTGTCAACTGCTTTCCACTTCCTGATGTTATGATGAATGTGGTTTCCGGCATGAGACTGACACAGTGGTTGTGCGACTGTTTGTTGATTCAGTGACAAGAAAAATATACTGCAACAGAAGTGCAGAATGTAAATGAACTAACAAAACATAGCTAACAAAAATCTGAGCGATTACACCAATTATGATTTGAGTCTTTGTTTAAATGTTTCAGTTCATGAGTTACTGTTTTCATTATTGTAGAATGATCCCTATGTATTTACATCAGGAGCAGATCCTCTCTGTGTTGCACCATCATGTTTTTACAGTAGCCCAGAGAGGACAAAATAAACACCTTTTGAGATTTAATTCTAACTGAAGGCTACCATAGGTTCTAATGCATGATTGAGGGAGAACGGTAGGGTTCGGCATATTCAGCTGCAACCTGCAAAATCACTAGATTACTAGATCCTACACATTGCATCTTTAAAAATGGCTTTTAATTACAAACCTCCATCTGGAACCAACGTTTTAGGAGAGCTCAGTAAATACCAGGCAGCACACAGTTATGCTCCATCCACATACGTCCTCCTCAGATTCAGATTCAACTGCTTCACTAAAGTTTATTGAGCTGTCAGGAGACACAGATACAGTATGGGCCAGTGTGCAGCAGAGCCAAGCTACAGTAGTAGTGACATACCCTCATGTCTCTATCCACATGAAGCTTTAATGTGACAAATGGTATTTACTTCATTCAGCTGTTCACACACATCAGTTGACTTGACAGCATATGCATGTGCAACAATAGTAATGCGGTATGAAACACAGTTACCAATAAAAATAAATATTTTAGGTCAAGGATTGTGGATATTTGAAGCCATGTGGACTGTATTCAGTTGTCTATAATACCGATTAAAGGTGCAGTGTGTAATATTTGGTGATATCTTATGGTGAAGTTGCATGTTGCATCCATCACCTCACCCTCACGGGCATGGAGGAGAACCTATGATAGACTTCAGTAGTCATTACAACTCAAAACATGTTAAGGGTATCCACTCTGGGCTACTGTAAAAACGTGGCGGAGAGAGGACCCGCTCCTCATTCAAATATACTTTAATGGGCTCATTCGAGGGTAATGGAAGAAAATTAAACTTGTAGATGATAGAAAATCCAGGCCAATGTCAGAATGTAACTGTTTAGGAATATTTTTATTTAGAGGTATTCAAAAATCCTCCTCATCCTAACGCTTTACATGCAAATTCAATGCATGTGTTTGTTGAAGAGGAAGAACAGTTTCAGGACTTCTGCTTCACCTCATTGTTGCCCCGGCTGCAGAACACACACTGCCCAAGCGGCACGTTGGACAACACAAGGAGGAGCGCAGCTGTCGCCGACCTCGTCATGCTTAGCCAATCATGGATGGCTGCTTGTTTGTGTTTCCGCGCCATCTCCCCATGGTCGTGATTGCATTTGAGCCGGGGCAAAAGCAGCGTCGCAGAGAACAAATCGAGCATCTCTCTCTCTCTTTCTCGCCCCCTCTCCCTGATGTCCTATAAAGTCCTGTTACACTGCACCAGATGCTGCACAGACACTTCCAGGAAATAATCAGTGACCGGGGTGGACAACATCCTGTGGCTGTGGGTGAGCCTCTATGTGTGTGTGTGTGTGTGAGTGTGGTGGGTGCCATTGCTCTATCACACATGCATCTCTATTTGTGGTAGCAAAGGCCGATTCAACTACCATTCAACTGGGTTGGCGCACCGTCCGCCCTCCCCCGGAGGATCAAATTAATTAAATTTTCTATATTGCACAAGATCACAACAGACGTCATTGAAGGTTACCTTTCCTAGAGAAGAGGTCTCTAACTTGTTCTTTTATTAAATCAACTATCAACAATCTTATTTATCTTATCTATGCGTCAGCATGTAATTTCCGTCTCCTCTCGTCTGCTCTGCCGACACGCGCACACACACACACACACACACACACACACACACACACACGCATTCGTGTGAACGCTCCCCTGCGCGCCGTAAAATACTTCAGTTCTGATCGTGACTGGAGTCATTAAAAGAAACACATGGCTCCTCCGCCCCCTCTGCGCACCCCTAAAGCTGCAAACCTCAGGGAAAGACTGACAACCGAGGGCTACCGTAGGTTCTCCTGGACATTAAGAAGGGTGAAGGTGGGGTGATGGATACTATATACAACTTCACCACTAGATGTCACCAAATTTGTTAAGTGCACCTTTAAGGGTAATGGAATTTTAAAAAATGCATTAGGGTGATTGTAAATTCATGAAAATGTCAGTATGTCATTTTTAGATATTTTTTAGACGTGACAAAAACGACCACAATTGTACACACTGCACCTTTAAAATATCAAGGGGGAGCCAGTGAACACCAGATGGTCCCCTAGCTCGAGATTCTCCACTTTTTTGGACTCTGGTGTGATTTTGCTGAATGTGGGCTTTCCTGGCAGGCATGCACATGGAGCCAGACCGGAAAAGACATAAGAGGGAATTTCCACCATCCCAAAATGTTAATCTGGGCCCCATGTTGGCACATCAACAGGAAAAGCTCCCAAATGCAGCAGCTCTGGCCCAAGATGAGCCCCGGCTTTATTTGCATTGTGAGTGAGCCATAACTAACCCGCTCTGAGGACAGAATGAAAACACTCAGGCATGTAAGTCAATTGTGAAATCACACTCTCTCTCTGCCAGTGAGTTAAACAAACAGCTATTAAATCTAACACAGATATAAACGCTCACCGTCACAAAGCTAATCTCATTCAAAGCTCAGATTGCAGTGTCAAATGTATTCAAATTCAGCATCAGACACACAGGCAGATCTTTCCACCTTAGTACACGACACTGAATAAAACATTTCTGCTGCTGCTGCTTGGGCTGTGGGTGGAGGGAATAAGCTGCGGGGGGGAGGAGGGAACGGGTGTGGGTTGGATTGCTGAAGATTCTTCCAGGGAAATTTAATGAGCCTGGAAATGAAAACAATTCATCCGCAACCCCGCTGTCCGTCATCTGTGAGCCTCCCGAGCCGACGCACAAATAGGACAGGAGAGATGATTTACTCACCTCCTATGTGTTGTTTGCTTTGTTCTAAAGACCAGTGACATTCGGCGATTCTGTTGTAACTCGGCTCCATCTGTTAAGAGTTTTAATTTATGTGGGGTTTATGTTGCCGTGTGCATCCTCACTGAGTGCGAGAGCGTTAAGATTGTTTTGCTTTGTCGAGGGCTAGCCATAATAAAAAGACAATTTAATGTGCATGCTGATTAGGTTAATCTTATGTGACTGGAATATAAATGTTTTATCTTGTTTTCATGTATTTGCGTTTCATTGACAAGTTAAAAAAACAAACATAAAATGGCATCTATTGGTAAACTTATATATTGCATCAGGTCCTCTTTCAGGGGTTATCTATACCGGCCTTAAGATAATGTAAAAACGCAAAGGGCCCCGACTAAAGCCTGTGTTATGAGCATATGTGGTGACTGTAGAAACAAGATGGCTTCTATGGAGAAGGAATTACTCAGTTCTAACTCTAAAAGGAACTCACCCTCCCGCACTAATAAACCCATTATATTATCCACTAAAGGTGCCTTAAAGTGCTCCATTACAGAATATCTCAGGTTGACTTTTGAGCAAGTCTGCAGTTTCTAGGGAAACACTGACCCCTAGTGTCTGTTTGGTTACACAACAGTCTGACAACATCACTGCAGTTACTGTGAGGAAGTGAGATCTGATGCAGCTCTTATTGAAAGATTAATTGACCCCTGACTGTGCGTGTCACTGAGACAAACAGAGCTCCATCCAGGCGTGATTTAAGGTAAACCAATGAATTCCATCAGCTTGCAGACAAAGAAAATAAAAACAGTAACTGGCATAAGCTGTCATATACAGTTTCCTTAAAGAATCTATTATTGCTAATTCATTTGGTTGTGTAATGTAGTATATGAAAACACAAAGAGTGGATATGAATGTAAATACAAATTCACAATTTGTCTTCATTGATTCATTATTTAAGATTAAACAAATTACTCTCTAAATAAATAGACTGTGCAATATATTGTCACATAAATTTGATCTTATCTCTCCCTCTTAAACTGAAAAGATAATGTAGAATATGCAGATTTAAGTGATTTCTTCAGTGCATTTAGTGCACATAAAACCTGCAGGAATCAGTATTACACCCCATGTGTGACCATCGGTATCACAACGCAAACAACACTGTATAACATTTTAGAGTAATTGAAACATATACTGCTCTACAGAAATGCCACTGTCATCTGTCTAGTAAGACGAGACAAAAAGCACTGTCAATCAGGGTCAGCAGGGGGCAGCATCTCTCTTTCATGCATATCAGTCCTCCTCACAATAACCACCCAACTGTCCTCGGCTGCTGGGTAAGCTCCCTTATCATCATCATGCAACAATGAGCAGGCGCACTTGAGCCTGGCCGCCTTCAGGCATGGGCTGAAATACTAGTATTATAGCCGGGGCCTCCACATGGATGAGCTGACAGAGTGTGGCTGGGAAAATCTGGATATAATGTGATAACAGATTTACTGAGACACTTTGTGGAGGTTGTAGTCAGAAAACAAAATAAAAGCTAGTTGACCCTGCCAGTTGGGAGCTGAAGAGATGTGGTCGTTCCTCTCGCCACCACAACTCACCTCAGCTTCTCGCTATAAAATCCCTGATCTAATTAAGAGCACAACTGATCGGCGGAACCATTCCGGCTCCAGCCTAAGTAACGGCTAATTAAAAGACACCTATAAAACCAGCAAGACGACTCTGTGGCCCCTAAAGATGGAGAACATTAACTGTCTGCTTAGAGGTGGTGCGGGTGGGTCACGCCAACAGTTTCATGACTATAATTACATCTGTGCATAAAATGATGACCATTAGAGTACACTTAAAATGATCACAGACATGTGTCAAGACCAAATAAGTTGCTGCATTAGTGCAAATGCTCTATAGAAGATGTTTGCCTCCACCAACCAGTGCTGTATAGGTCTGAACGCATCCATTTTCTGGACCCATGAGAGGTCACTTGGACCTTTGACCAACAATGTCTGAGTCCGAGTGACAAGAGCGGAAAATTCAGAAGAGAATCTCCGAGGCATTCAGACTGCCTGGCTTTTTCTGTGTGTTCCACAGAGAGCGAACTCATTCTGATTTTCAAATCTGTGGGTATCTCTGTGAGAACCGACATATGATATTCTATCTGCCTATTTGCCCATACATATCAATCAAATTGTATTCATATAGCCCCACATTCGCAAATCACAGTTTGTCTCACAGTGCCTCACAGGGAGATTAACATCCTCTGTCCTTAGACCCGAAGCAGGCACAATCATTCTAGTTGTCTCATCTTCTTCAGCTTCTAAGCCCACCACACATCTATGTGCTGACTGTTGGAGCAGCATGGTTAACGACTGCCATGAAAAAGCAACATCCTCTTCCCCTCTTCACACGTTTCACTTGAAAGCTGGGCAGGTGTTTTTTTTTTTTTTTTTGTAAAAAAGGTGTTGCTGAGACGATGCATTCACAGAGCAAAAATGTTCTGTGAAAGGTCACAAGGTGCTTGACTATTGACTTTCTCATTGATTCGTGCATGAATCAAATTAAATATTTGAATTGCAGTTGAACAAAATGCCCTCAAGATCTTCTAGAGTCAATGTATTCACAAGAGTGAGGCGCCGTATGACCGAGGGACAACCTGGCTACGTACAACAAATGACCAAATTCTACTTTTATCTGCTTTGATCAAATAATGCCAACACGCCGAGATGAAATATGGAACTTCAAACTTTCTTGAAGTCACGGCAGGTTATGAGATAGCAAGTTTACTCTCTGAAGTATCTCCCGGGCGTGATATTGTTGGTGCCGAGTACTCCATTTATCTCAGTGATGGAAATCAGAAAACAACAGGAAAGTTGAAAACAAGAACCACCGCTGCTTATCTACCACACTCTCGGCTCAATACAGAGGTTTTTGCATGAATGTTGATTTGAGAAAGGTTTAAAAAAAAATAAATAAATAAAAACAGTTCTATCATCCTTCAGGAGGTGCGCGTGTACGGACCACGGGGCTACATGTTGCTGTGTGGACGGCTGCAGTGCTCTGAGCTGTACGTGCAGATGCAGTGGTTCACACTGCCTGAGGTCAGATCAGACTCAAAGGAGGAGGAGGAGAGGTGAATTCATCAGCCCCCGCAGAGCCTCTGAGGCACACGGGCGTTATCCATCACCACGCAGCCCTGCTGGCTGGCTTTACTGGGAGATGAGGGGGGAGGAGGACATGTCACGGCCTCACTCCTACACTATGAAGCCTAAGGTTTGGATTTTTACAGGACTGCTGCAGGTTAAAAAAAAAATGATATACTGGACTTTAAAAACACCTTCTCTAGGACGAGTACGATGGTAATGTGAGAGCTGTTTTTTGTTTGTTTTTTTACTTTTACAAAAACAGTTGTGGAGGAATCAGAGAGACAGAATTATGTGCTTATCAAAAACTGAACAAGACAACTGAAATGCATGTGACACTAGGGACCATACCAGTTGCTACTATGACTGAATGACAGGGTTGTGGTTGTGCTGAGTGTGGTATGCTCGCTGTATTCCCTTGAATAAAAGCACATCCGTTTACACTGTAATTTCTCTGATCTCTGATCCTGCCACCAAGCACTGGGACAAATCTGTTAAGGTCTTAGGAATAAAGGATTAATCAAAGCAAATAATCAGATGTGAGCTCCTTCTGTTTTCAAGTGTGACTTATGGTAGTGATGTTTACATTCGCGCAAATTAGAATCCCAAAACACCCCAGCTCCTGTTGTCGTCACTGTATGTTATTGTGGTTATTATTCAACTACAATTCCTATTGTTTCTCTTTGTTTAAGTGCAAAAAATAAAAGTCAATTCAGAAAATGTTCACCTTCAGTTAACTATCTTTTAACAAAACAACATGAACAACCTCCAGCATGAACAGTTTGCTTGCTACTATCGCTACCGCTGAGGATATTTGTTATCTAGGGGGGTGGTACACGTTGTTTGGATTTTTAACAACCCCAGTATGTTTTTTTGACATTCCATATGCCCTTTAGTCTTCCATTTGAAAGCTTTTCTTTGCAAGCAACAGACATTCAATGTATCCTGATCACACTCTAAATGTACTGCACTCAAGCCTGATGTCATAGAATTGTCATGATTGCAATTGACCTAGATGATAGTTTCAATGCCGGGACTTGTCAAATCCTATTTGACATATTTGACATATTTCACAGTCTTTTGGAGCCCCACTTACACATAAATAAACGAACAAACTTCCCGAAAGCCTCAATAACCATAATGTTAAACAGCTACATGCCTCTTTAAATTGATATCCTTGTCTTAACAAATCGGTTTCACAAGCAGAACATCATGAGACACTGAGACTCTGTGGAGAGAAAAAAGTACTGTCTTTCTCGTAAGCTGGAGCCCCTGAGGCAAGATGAGACAGGACCTGGAACATACCAGGTTTTACAGAGCGAACCTGACCCTGGAGCTGATGAGTAAAACCCTCCTACATGACTGTCAGACGCACAATATACAGTAAAACAAAAAGTCCTCTGCTGTGGTGTCGGAGAAACCGCAGTCCCATCATACGACACACAGTACAATATGATTTAAGAAGTCGTTTTATCTAATACAGCGATATTTTAAGTGTATTATAGTTTGTTTTCTATGCCGACTCGATGGCAACAAGAAATGTGAGGCTGTCCCATCATGCAAAACCACTCATACTGAAATAAAACATATCCCAAAACTAATGTATATCCTCAACATGGGAAAAATGCAAACAACACTAGTGCCAAACATTGTTATTATGATATCCTGATATTCCCTTAGAAAAATACATCAAAAACAGAGACGCTGACATGCGGCAAAATATATCATCAAAAAGACAAACTGTGATGAAAGATCCATGCAACCTAGGTAATACATCTGCTTTTAATGAACCCATTGTGTTTTCTCAAGTACCAGACAACTATTTTTAGCTGCTCTAATCATAACACTCCGTGAAAGACATTCCTCTGACCGAGCCCTTGAACAAGATGGTGCTGCAGAATCATTATCATGGGGAATTACACATGCATTTTTTAATAGGAGAGTTTCCGGGATATTAAGAAATCAAAGGAAATCTACGATGCAGGTAATATTGTCTTATTGCAGAAATGCTCAAAACATACACAAGATAATCTGATTGGCAATCACAGTGCTGTATGAGCTCACAATTTTACCATATGAATGAATAAGCTAGTTAATTAAAGCAGGGGTGTGACAGAAACATCAAGTTCCGAGATTACATTTCACAGAGCAGAACACTGGAAAATTGCAGTGCGCTCTGCATTCGGATTTCTTGGCTTGAAAACAAAGTGTGTTATGATGCCGGTGACTCATCCCAAACTCCTTCCCCCGTATGTTTGTACAGTGCAATATATACAGGGGTATGGTACTATTGTGTTGTGGAGATTGAAACAATTATTTCCCCTGGTCTTATACACAGGCATGTACACGGAGGCATCCACTCTATCCTCACCACAGGTGTAGGACTGCCAACATCTGGCAAGCTCCACCTCCTTCAGTCATACAGAAAGTGGACTACATGTCTCAGTGGGGGCCCACCGTCATATTGGTTGTCCTTCGCAGCAGGGTTTGGCACGGCGAACAGGCCGGAGAGCTGTGGGGTTATTAGGGGACTCAGCTTGGCATCACTGAACTCTTTGGCTCCAACCAGGAAAAGGGCTTACACTGAGCTGATGGGTTTGAGGAGGGAAGGCGAGGGGTGGGGGACACAAGCAGCACATATGGTGCAGCTGTGTCTGCTCTGGCTATACCTGGAAGGACTGTTCCCTCACACACCTTTGTTCTATTAGCAAAATGGTGAGTGAAGGTATGTTGATCAGAGGACAGAGAACTCATATGTTGACATTCAGGTCAGTAGATGGAGTGATGGGTTGCTGATAGAGCGGACGGTGTGAGGAAATGTACCCAATTGTGCCCTCTACAATTTCAGAGCTCACTGAATGTTATTTATTTTGAATATGGACTCATTTGAAAGGCTCTATATACACCGAGGTTAAGTTACCTGTCCAACTGAAACAAGGCCATCTCTCTGGTGTAGTTTTGATTCCCAAATCAAGCAAAAGGTCTCACCTTGACTGGAATGTAGAGTCAGTGAATATGAATGTTTATGATCCAACATCAGTCACTTCCTGTTGGGTCAGATGCACACCAGAGGACGAGACACTGACGAAGCAAACAAGCAAAGAAGTTACTCTGGTGCATTCAAATGAAGATTACAGTGGATTGCATGGAGTCGACAACAGAGACACCATTCTAAAGACTTCAATAGGCAACCTTTGAAAGTTACAACCTTGAACATCCATTTCTAATGACAGGAAAATGAAAATATGACTCCTTCAAGATACAATGTAAAGCTGCCAGACATACATGCCTACAGGTCAGCAGATGGAGTGATGGGACAGATGGAGTGGGGGCATTGTGCATTTATTTCCCCTGATCCAGGAGATTTTTACAGTGCTTTTGAAATCACCCTAATTAACCAATAATCAAATAATATGCCAACTTTTCTAATATTTTGATTATAATCAGTTGAAAATGAAAATATCCCATAGCTTGAAAACAACGTCAAAAAATCTGGTAAGGAGTGGGTGAAAATTTAAAGTTTGAAGAACTTTAACTTTAAGAACAGCTGCACAGGTCTTTGTGGACTAGGGAGCTTCTCCTCACATGCTCAGTTAATTTAAGCCATTTTGATCATTTCAAGCAGAAAGCTACAACCAGCAACCATGGCTACCACAGCCAAGCCAAGAGCCCAGAGAAAACATGACTGAAGTGTAATGACAAATGAAAACCGTACAGTAGTACTAGAGAAGCAAACACATAAAAGGTTTACATCCTATTGTGATCAATGCAAACGCAAAATGCATTGAAATCCACCCATTACTGTGATGATTTTACAGTCAAATGTGCCATTCACTGACCCCTAAATATAATGGCGAAATATAAACCGAGCAAATCTGGCATTTGTTATGCCATTGGTGTGTGTGTGTTCTGATCTACATTGGTCACCGTCTCTTTGTAATGTTTCTTTCTCCAGAGTGACTCTGGTGACGTGTGACCAGAGGAAGCCTGTGGCTCCCACTGTGAAGCACGCAAACATGAAAAAGTCTTCCCAGGTGGATTTCTGCAGTACAGAAAGTCTCAACCCCCCGAGGCTGCACTCTGAGCATATTTGCAGTGACCAGAGAGAAAAGGAAAAACTGCTGTGGGTTTGCCAGCTTCGATGAGACATGAATGGTAGGAAGTGGAGAAGCAGGAGAGGTAATGGAATTCAGAATGATGCACACGATCATTCATTCTTCATCAGACACTAGCAATGCAGGACTAAGATACAGACCCAGGGTTATCATGTTACACTGTTTACGTACGGCCCACCCCGTCATCACCATATTCCTCCAATTCTGCAGATAGACTTTTAGTTGGAATGGGGAAATGTAATGACCCGGTTTGTCCTCTTCATTTTATTGCCACCATTAATAGCATTATGGTTTGCTCCAACATATCCTTGGAGGAAAAAGATTGCAAACAATCCTGCAAGCAGTCTGCTTCTTCTTTCTGTGTCTATTGTTTTAAGCTGGCTCAACTTTCTGCAATTGGTCCCAAAGGCAGAGCGATGCAAAGAAAAGTATTTCTGCACTGGAAATAAACCAAACCATGGCTCAGTCGGATCTCTGCAAGATCCCCTCTTTGTTCAGACAGTATTTTGGTCCTTTGGTCCTTATACATTAATGGGCTCAATTAGGGCAATGAAAAATAAAATAAACAACATTATAAACATTATAACTTCATGAAAATGTCACTATGAAATTGTTATATATTTTTTTAGAAGTGACAAAAATGACCAAAATCTTACACACTGCACCTTTAAAACAGAACTGTGAATTTAACAAATAGAGAATGATTGTATTATAATATATTTTAGTATATTATATGGTGCATGAGCCATTGCTTTTAAAAAGGTAGAGTGAATTATTTAGACACACCTGTAGTTTAAAGGTGCAGTGTGTAAGATTTCTGTATATTTGTGTCACTTCGATCTGTAGATAAAAAATTACATGTTGACTTTTTTACGAATGTACAAACACCTGAATTTATGATCTTATTTTCACATTATCCCAAAACAAGCCCTTTAATGTATGTTTACATCAGGAGCCGGTCCTCCTACAGAGGCCACCATGTATTTTACAACATGCAACTTCACCATACACATTGCATCTTTAAGTTGCATGTCATCTCATGCATTGTGTTGCCACAATTCTTACTCCCAAAATTCTGTACATACAAAGTTCGTCACAGTTTCTGTCAAACACAGTGTAGACACCCAGCAGCACATAAAAGACAGTGAGATGATGCAACGAGCGATTAAATGTGCAATCATATGGGGCAGGATGACATTTAGCTTGTATAGTGGCAGCCATGTCCACCACAGGACATCTCTGAAATGGTCTGAACCAGCAGTGTGAACATAAATGCGGCAGTGTGCAGAGAAAGCCCACAGCAGCAATAAACACCATTATGAGAGGAGGAGCAATCTACCAGTGCTGCCGCTTACGCGCTAACACATGACGATACAGTGGAGGGATATTGTTTATGGAGCACAGGAGATGAAGAGAGTGCCGCAAGTGTTAAAGGAGGTCACGGCTCAGGGGACAACATTGTTTTAATTCAGCTTTGAGGGAATCCGTAACATGATGCTGCAGACATGCATTGGCTCGTCGAGGGTTATAAAACTGCTGGCGTCTTTGCAGAGGCAGGGAGCGCAATAAATAGCCCCTAAAGCCAGAGGTTGAGATTGAACAATATCTCGGGTGTGTGTTCACATTAAGAAGGGCTTTTCTACGTGCACTGGACAGGCTCAACATGACATGATACACTGCTGTGCAAGCACCTCACTATATATTTCATCGGATGCAGGTAAAGGTTCGCATGGAGCTTTTTATAAGTGAGATCCTCTCTTACAGTTGTCGAGTCGAGTCTGTGTGGTGTCTCAAGTCTTAAAAGGAGAAATATGAGAGCAGCAACCTATTCCACACTGACAGAGTCGAAGTGAATTTGACAAGATTTTGGTTTGCAAGTGGACTCTGACGGCGCCCTGATGATTGATGATGGATGACGGTTGCTGATAGATCGAATGGTGTGAAGAAATGATGCTCATTTACATAATTGTGCCCTCTCTTACATGTCATTTCAGAGCTCCCTAAAATATTATTTATTTTGAATATAGACTTCTTTAAAGGGCCCTCTATGCCCTAGTCTCACCTTGACTGGAACGAACGACGTCAGTCTTTATGCAAGATTATGATCCACCATTAGTCACTTCCTGTTCGGTCAGATGCACATCAGTAGAAGAGACACTGAAAGCAAACAAGCAACGAAGTTATTTGAGTTAATTCAAAGGAAGATGACATGGAAGAAACCAATTATCTTCATACATACCCAGTGTTTCCCCTACCATTCTACTGGAGCCCCCCCACCCCGGAAGATCAAGTCAATTTTGTTTGATTTTATTTTCTATATGTAGCGCCAGAGTGGGTGATGTTGCTAAACACAAAATCAGTTTTTAAATAAATTCCAAATTATGATTACAAATAGCATATGTACAAGACAAAAAAATCTTTTTGCATCCATTATTCTATCTGTCTATTCGATCTATCTTTCAAATGGTGAATAACGTAAGACATTTTAAGTTCATGCAGCACATTGACGCACTGACACTTATCGATTCATTTGTTATGGCTTAAAACAGAAAATTATTTAGTGGTGGCTTCCTCTTTATTTATTGCAGCTGACTACAAAGGAGCACAAGCTATTGATGAATTTTGATAGTTGAAGCATTTTTATCATATTTTTTTCTAAACCAAGTACTAATTTGTCTCTCTCTCCACTCTACCTTGTCTTTTCAACTCAGAAATAAATGATGGTTGAATTTCAGCAGCGAGTCATATTGGAAGAGTAACTCAACAACCTGAATCAAATCCACAAATCTCATAAACTGAGAATTCAAATTTAATCAAAAAGGCTGAATTTCAAATGTTTTTTATTTGCAAATCACTTTGGAAGCAAATCATGATCCAGATAGTTGTAATCAAACCAATATAATATATTCTGAATCTATAATTTCCTATTTCTACACAGACTTATTTTACCCCTTGATAAAGATGGAACTGTTTTCAAGATCCAAAGAAGATCAGTTTGTGCCTTAAAAAGCCCTTGAACTGAATATTGTGATCACATAGTTTTCGTTATAAAGCTCCTCTGGTGTTTTTATTTCTGTTGGCATTGGATGAAACAATGTGTCCTTCTTTGTGCATTCTCTGAACAAGAAGGAGTACTTCAGTATAATGGAAAAAAAAAAACTATGTGATGCTGAAGCATAAAAAAGATTATAGGGTATAGCAAAGATGTGAATGTTATTTTCTTCTCTTCGTTTACTTCTGCAACATTCTTAAGAGTTTTATTTGTTGGTTAACTCTTAGCTGGTATAAGCAATAGCACAGTTTCCTATTGGGATTCAGCCTATTTATTTATATTAAGCTTTTAAATGGTCTGAGGTACTCTGTAATTTTTTATTGCTGAAATGCAGTCATATGGCTCATGCATCAGGATGTAGTGTCTGGATAACGATAAAGATGAGTGTCCATGAGAGAGAGGACAGGCCGATGGTGCAAATTTGCAAAGGTATTTAATGCCTGAGTAAAAAGTATTTCATTCTATTATCCATCTGTGATGATATTCTCGGCACAATATTATTTCAAGAGCTTGTTGAACATTTACAATTCGCTATGATGAGGTGTCAAATATTTTTCTAAATAAAATTACACATGGGGAAAAAAGTTAAAATTCGAGCACACTCCAGTTGATATTCCATTTAGTCAGCATGAATAATTATGCACAGACTATTTTGACAGTAGAGGAGAGCAACACAAGTAGAAAGGCATCTGCAAATTGAAAAACCCTGCTGTCATTTGCTCTTCAGGTGAGCGGAAACACAAAAAATGCACCACTTCTCTTTGGGGAATAAAACAGGATTGATTTTGATAGTTTGTGTCAGCGGCTTCACAAATCAAAACAGAATGAAAATAAAGGGCTTCTGTTAGTTCTCGTTTTGTACATGATGAAAGATGCTGATGGCCAAATGACAAATACATTGTTTTAGGAAGTCTTTAAAAAGAATACCGGATTAATTCCAATTCTATACAGACAATAAAGGTGGTTTATCTTTGCCACACTTGCCACAATGACCTCCTAGAAACACAAAAAAATCTGAACAGGGATACGTCCTTTGGTTTGCTAATAACAGATAGCCACGATACCTGATGCAATCTAAAGTTGCAGTGTGTACGATTTTGGTCACAATTGTCACTTTAAAAAATATTACAAAACAATTACATGTTTACATTTCCATGAGTTTACAATCATCTAAATGTGTTGTATGTTGTCCATTACCTTTAAATGGGCCCATTAATGTATATTTACGTGAGGAGGGGGTCGTCTCTATGGAGCCAGCAGGTTTTTACAGTGGCCATGAGTGTACATACTTAACATCTTTTGAGTTGTAATGACAGCTGACGTCTACCATAGCTGCTCTTGCATTGACAGAGGGGTGAGGGTGGGGTGATGGAAACAACATGCAACTTCACCTCTAAAATCTTGCACACTGCACCTTTAAGTAACAGTTAACTGACAAGCAGGCTGACACAGCCATAGCCACCAGTGACCACTTCCACAGTAGAACATATTCAGAAGGCCACTGAGCTCTGATCAAGCGCAAGGGAATGGCAGCCAATAGGTTTGCTGACTCCATCTCTGAGCTATTACATCATGGCAGAGGTAGCTAGCTAGATAAAAACAATGGCGACGTTTGAGAACATGATGTAAGCAGGGGACAGACACATCATGTCACAGTAGTATTTTTGTGCCCCGTGAAGAGTGGAAAGAGTCACCTTTAACTGACCTGACAGAGGCAACTAAGAAATGTATCAATCTATTACCTCATTGGTATGAAAATGTGACTTTAAACAAGACAGAGTTGCCTTTTGTAACTTTAAAGGTGCCGGGTGTAAGATTTGTGTCACTTCTATGGGTTGAAAAAGAATTACATACTTACATTTTCATGGATTTAGAATCAGCCAAATGCATTTTTCCCAGTACCCTTAAAAGGCCCAGTGTGGGATTTTTAGTGCCATGTGGTGGTGAAGCTTAAGAATCACAACTAACTGCAAGCGCTCCGGCTCACCCCCCCCCCCCCCCCCCCCCCCCCGCCCTTTCTGAGTGTCAGCAGTGTTTTTTTGTATTTTTCATATTGGTATATTTACAATGTTACTAGCGTCTATAAACACAAATCAACACTCTACTAGTGATTGTTCCAGCTTCATGGCATCTGCGTTCGTTTTTTTTAATTTTCATCGTGGTTTGATCAATTGGATACTGTCAGTTAGTCACCGGGCTAACGTTAGCTTCTATGCTATGGAGACGCCAGAGATGCAGGCCTGAGACCACGGGGAAGCTACGGAGCTGCCTCTGTGGCAATTGTAGGGGCAGGTCCATGGACCGGGTGACATGTGACCAAGAGACCATCTTGTCATCCTCAGCTTCTGTGTATGGAAGATCAGGAAACGTTTCTGTTGTCTGACTATCATGTTCAATCTGTTATTCATTTTATGCAGATGAATTACTGTTTGTCATTTGTACTCAACTGTTCTACAAAATATCAATAAAGACAAAATAGCAAAATTGATGCTGTTATAATTTTGAAATCACTTCATGTATTTATCTATAAAATACAGAACAGAACAGAAAAATGATGTATGTGAAGTTATAGTAGCCCAGAGTGGACATACTGAACATCTTTTGAGCTTTAATGTAAACTGAGGGCTACCATAGGTTCTCCTACAGGCTCAGAGGGGTGAGGGTTAGGTGATGGATACAACATGCAACCTCACCACTAGATGTCACCAAATCTTACACACTGCACCTCAAACAGCCCTGGAGATGGATATTTAATATCTAAAGAGGATGGAGTCGTAATGCAAACAGTTCGCTCTATGAACCCATATCAGGTTTGTTTGAATAACTATGCACTGTATGCACAGTTAATAATGAATGTATCAAAGGAAAAATGTTTTCAATGCTTAAGAAAAACAGCAAGTAAATGGATTTCGGCGGATTTGCGCTACAACCCTGTAGCCACAGACCTACACATCCTTTAACAGACTTCCTTTCAAGTAACAATCTTTTCTTGTCTCGCTTTGAAGCTCTGCTGTTATGTTTCAGGCCGTTTTTTCATGCAACATACCTATTTTCCACAGTGGGTTTCATTTTGTTGCAAAGCACTTTGTATGGCATTGTATTTTAAGAAAAGTACTATTCATATTAACCTAATTACGGTCTTGACTTAGCTGTGCTGACTTCTGATCTGATCTAAGAAATTCCTCATCATCTCCTTGAGCTTTGGGAGCAGTGCATGCAATACAGGGAGCACTGATGCAACTGAGAGACATTCTTATACTGCACTGTGCCTGAGATATGATAAGATGTTCAAACCCGCACTGACTGAGGGCTGAGCTGAAATATATCTCCAACTATCTCACTTCATGCTCCAAAGAGTGTCTGAAAAATGAACACAGTGCATCCTTCCAAGTTTTGTATTCTATCACCGCATTTAAACAATGACCCAGTTACACGATGTGTCTTTGTGGTTTTATGGTTCACGTTCATCTGCCTTGAAAAAAATTACCAATTTAATTATACATCTATGGTTATTTGGTTTGTGTTTTAAGATAAAAAAAAAAGAAATAATAATGCTGAACAATTACATTAAAGGTGCAGTGTGTAAGATTTCTGAGAATTTCTGTAGAAACATGTGGACTGCCTCTACATTTTGCTGACATCCAGGAGACAAAGATAAATCTCTGCCCTGAGCCTGCCACCTTCCACAGCACTGACCCTCACACTCTGCACTTCTTAGCCATGCGTGAATGTGTGAAGGACACAGCTGGGTGGAGTTAAAGGAGAGGTGCTGATGCAGTCAGGTGTAGTAGGATTTTTTTTTTCTTTTCTGCAACCTTCCAAACACTCCCTCAGCAAGCGCTTTCACCACCCAGACATCATCAGGTGAAGGATTCCTACCACACAGGCCCACTCTGACCTCAGTGGCCCTTCACCTCAGCACACCTGAGTCCCCGATGGCCAACAGTAGAACCACATGCTTTGTTTTAATGCTACAATGAAAGTGAAGCAGAGATAGAAAACCATTCTCTATCCTCCTGACATATCCTAAACTGAGAGTATTGTGGTGATTGTGTTCCAGTGTGAATTGATTTACAGTAGTAACCAAGTCACAGTCACCACTACGGAAGCCTGGTGTGGGTTCCTTCACTTATCTCCATCTCTTTCCTTTCATTTTCTTCCCCTTTTCTTGAAATTAAACCATTGAACTCTGGGCAATGTCCAGAGAATTATACAGCATCTTAACCCTTAGGCAAATTGATTCTATGAGCCCTCAGTCAGCACATCTTGAGGCTTGAATAATGCCATTCACAGACAGGGAAATCATCAGAGAGCACCTTGTTTTCATCTTGAAAAAGAATCTGGCCCTCTGCTCCTTCTTCCAGAAGTCTGAATAGATAGATTGTTAGGCCCCAAACAGTTCAGAGAAAAATCCCATTTCATCTTTCACTCAAGCAAACCTCTGCCACCTCTAATCCATTGGTGGCATCAAGTCACCCCCCCCCCCCCCCACGCATCCATTGGTGGCATCAAGTCCCCCCCCCCCCCCGATAGGCCTTGAAAAACCTGATTTCCCCACCACATCAATAAGTAGGGGTTTATTCAGACGCATGGTGGTCCACACAGACCGGCTGTCTAGCCCGACTAGGAGTTTTATTGGTGAGAAAAGAGGGTGAATTGCACTGCGACAAGAGGATGATTGTTGCAAAAAAACAGCGACTACAGACTGCCGCTGTGTGAAATAACCAAAATGACATAGATAGTGTGGGTGGTTTTATGTACAGATAAGACTATATAACGGATTATCACATTCACAGCAAAGGTTATAGCAGTTTTCACAAAGTTACAAGCTAAAAAACAACAGTGTGAAGGGAATTGTGGCATCTGCTGGTGAGATTGCAGACTTCAGACACCATCCCAGACCCCTGCGTTTCTAGGCATGGAAATGAAATTAATCTCTGGAGGCCCTCAGGTGACAAAACACAAAAGGTCCTCTCTATAAACAGAATTTGGTCTGTCCACTCTGGGTTTCTAGAGAAACATGGAGGTGCAACATGTAAGCCTCTGTGCACGAGACGTTAATGTAAAAAGCTCATTCTGAAATAATAAAAACAAACTGATTCTTATAGTGTCAGGTAACTGCACATACAATACAACAGCAGAAATGGAATCATTATTTTTTGATAAGGTTGAGATTCTGCTAGTAGGTTTCTAACTAAAACCACCTCATAGGACTCCAAATTGGGTTTGTTGTAAATCTTGAACACTAGATCATTGAATATCCAATGAAATTTGAACTATTTCTTTATTAATATAAACAGTATACGGTAAGTCCCTCCATTCATGTGACTTTTTGCAAGGCTTGATACAATGGCAATGGGGGGGGGTTCTATTATTGTAACTGACCATCCAGCACACAAGCAGGCACCAAGAGAGGGTAGATATTAGGGTATCGGTCTGATGCCTGTTTGCCTAGAGGGGGCCAACTAGGCTGAAACAATTAAACAGCCAAACCCAGCATTTACATCCATTAATGAGAGGGAGAGAACGAGAGAGAGCGAAGCGAATGCATAGTAAAGATACAGGACCAGTATAAAACATATGACCTTTGATACAAACAAATTGTTATTAAATTAACAAAGATTTAGAGCGTATTGATATGGAATTCCTGCTTCTCTAACATGGGGGATATCTGCTCTCTACACCTTATAATATGGTAAACCTGAAAATGTCGTGACTAAAATGTACTGATGTTACAATATAAACTTGTCATTGCTACTTCACAGGAGTTACATGAAGCAGTAGTAGGAACAGTACCTCCCTGGATATCAGGACCCATTCCTCATCCCGTTGTACAAGGATCTTTGACACACACATCAGCACAGCAGAGCCAAACACTAGTGACCTACCGTATATATAAGAATTGTATAAATGAAATAGTGATCCATTCAAAGATGGCAATGACCAGAGTAGACTGAAATATCTCAACAGGAGAAGGCAACAAAGTGACTGCTCATATAACAGCAGTGAGGGATCAGGGTCACAGTGGTTTTTAATGGCACACTTAATCACTATTTCACTTGGCTGAGCAGACTGCTCCGTTAAAGTCAGCACTATATTACATTTGCTTTTAGCACCTGAAGCAACATTTTGTCAGGGTGAACTCAATGATGGTCCAGTAAATTAGATTATTTTTTTTTTATCTCAATATGGATTTTAAGCATTTACACATTAAGTCTCAAGGAGGAAAGAAACAAGCAGAGGACAATCAGGGAACACAGCAGCCTCCTATATTCAATCATACAATATAAATCAATCTTTGATTCAAATTCAAAGCACTTTAACAAATAAAATTAATCAAACAATGCTAAATAAACTGTGAATCACCTGCTAATATTTGTTTACCACTCAGGCAATATGTGATTTTATTATAATCACAAATTAACTGCCACATGTTTTTTGAACATGATTGTATCTTTAACATCTTTATTCATGATGCTATTTACATATAATATAAGAAATTAATATAATAATATAAGAAATTGTTAACTGTATGACATGGAAGACCTAAATCAGTCAACAGCTGGGGAGGCACTGGCAGTAATGGAGACCAGATTTACTCCGTTTACCAGCATGGTGACAGAAATCATTCCATTAGATAACTGTGTCACAGGCTTAGACACTTGTGTAAATAAGCCCCAAGTAATCACGGACATGTAAAGCACGCTTTAAAACCCCTCGGCTAATATGCCTGGAGACAGGTGTGAATGCACTCATTCTGTAAACTATGCCTGCCTTTGTACTTGTAACAGTATGTATACATGTATAACTTTGTTTCAGTAGCTCCTTATACGAATTTACAAATACATGTATTACTGCAGCAACGTCTGCAAGATTATATATAGTCAGTGGCATTATAACAAAGTCTAGGAGCAGAGCAACAGCAGCACTCACGCGGTTAGCATAACATAAACCAGCATTAGCTTACCTCCGGATGTGGTGTTACTTAGCATTCGAGCTAAAGCAGCAACACGAGCGCAGAACACTCCAGCTTCCGCTCAAAAGTGTGTGTCCTCGGCTTTGAGAGGACATCGCGTAGTTTTAAGGGGGAAAGTGACGGCTACAGTCAACAAAACCTCCTGAAGGTAAGACCAACGTGGTCCCCATTGAGTGGCTTCCGGTCTGCCTATCAGTCACTGGTCAGGGTGAAAACATCGCAGGTGTTGCTGATTATGGGTCATAGTGTGAACCCGAGGGATGAGACAGCGTTTGTTGGTGATTGTATTAGTTCCGGTTTGTGAAGAATAATTGGGGAGTAGGGAATAGTACTGATATATGTCCAATTGATTTATAAGAACTGTAAACAGGAAGTGATAGCTTAAAAGTAAAGCAAACACGTTTTCAAGTGTTTGTTTTCCGTTTGTGTAACCACCGAAATGTTTGTCCCCCCCACTACTTTACAATGAGCTCTTTATGTTTACATCAAGAGTAGGTCATGGAGATGGGCATTTTGTACCTGTAGGTTTGTACAATATCAACAATGGACAAACTAAACACATTCTGCATTTTAATGATAACGTGAAGGCTGCCATTGATTCTTCTACATCAGGGGTGAGTGATTCTTTTCGAATGCGGTTCTCAGATTGTTGCTGGAGGCCAAACAAATGTCTTACAGATATCCTCTCAACACTAGTTGGAAAACATGTTGTGTTTTGTCAGCATTTCATGGTAAAAAAAAAAAAAAAACTGTTACTGTGCAGGTCTGACGGTTTCTGAAGAAAAACAAAATCAGAATTTGGTTAGACATGTTTTGGGGGTAATCCAGGGTGGATTGTCAAAACACAAAAAACATGAAAGACCCAGCAGTCCATTAACTGTTGAACACTCAACCCTAGGGATCAATTCTGCACTTTTTAGCTCAGACACTGCAGCTGCATGGACAACAGCTGCACCTAGGCCTAGGCCTCCAATTAAGTTTACATAAACGCGACAGAAACACTTCGGAAACAGAGAATTCAATGAAATTTTAAAATGTGATCCTTTTTTCTTTGCTTCATATGTAAAATGGCATGTTAACTTACGGCCATACTGAACCCACCAGTCGTGAAATGCTCCGGTCTGTGCTGTATACCATTAAACATCACTAAATCCTACCCACTAAACCTTTAATTTTCCCCCCTATAGCTTGAATTCAAGATGTGAAGACGGAGTGGTCCTTTACTTTCCAAGTGGTGCTACTTGTTTGGGACAAATTCTGTAACCGCAACTCATGTCATCATCCTCATCATCATCATCAGCAGCAGCAGCAGCAGCACAATCTGACATCAGACACCTCCCTAATGAGACAAGGTTCTCACCATTGCATCAGAGAGGTCAGTGTGATGTATGTGTTCAATAATTTAATATAGTCTGCAAAGGATCGTGTGAAATTCCTGAGCCAAGTTAATCAGGCACCCCATCAAAAGAAGGTGTGTGGGTCATAATGTTGAGCTGCACACGTAGGCAGCATGAGTTGACATGTGACAATGCTCATTAAATCAAGTACCTTCATTGGATATACCTTCTAACGAAATAGAAGAATATTCTTTGTTTAATTATACATTAGGGCAGTTGTGAATGATATCATTTACATGCAGAATGTGCACAATACAATCTCGCACAGATATGTTTAGTCACTCCCAATACGAAAAACCTGCTCCCATTCACACAAGTCCAAGTGTGCTGTTCAGAGTGATATAAGTCTAACTTGACCTACATTGTCCCAAATTCACCTCCTGAGTTTTAATGATAACTTAAAGGTGCAGTGTGTATGATTTTGGTGCGTTTTTGTCACCTATATCTATAAAAATAGAATCACGAAACAATTATGTAAAGCCATTTTTACAACTGTATAATCACCCCAATGTGCATTATGAAATACCCTAAAATGAGCCCATTAATGATTATTTACATGAGGAGTGGGTCCACGCTATGTTTTTGCAAAAGCCCAGAATGGGCACCAAACATCTTTTGAGTTGTAATGACAACTGAAGTCGACCCTAAGTTCTCCCGCATGTTCAGAAGGCTGTTGTGATGGATAAAAACATGCAACTTCACCAACTAGATATCACCAAATCTTACACACTGCACCTTTTAAAGCTAATGTTGGTTTTCATAGTACATGCAAGGAAAGGAAGAATGAGCTGAGATGTGGATGTTGCTTCAGCTGCAACATGCAACTTAATAAGTAGATACTAAATCCAACTTGTTGTACATTTAATGATTACGATACATTACTTGTTATGCCATCTACACCCACATTGGTAATAGTCTTGAAGCAGCATACTTCTGCATCTGTATTCAGGTCATTTGGATGTATGAATTCTGTGGGGGAACTTTGGTCTCACCTTCCAACCAGGAATGATGAAATAACTTTTGCACTGTGACATTTTTTTTGCAATTTTCTCAAAAGCAGGTGAATCGAGGCGGTAGTGAGAGAGTTACTCTGGCTAAAATGTCAACTTCACTTTCATTTACTTTACAGGGCCGTGGCCCACAGGCCAAACATCCTGTCTCACACCGCCAGGTCACCAGGAAGGTTCCATTGTGTTTGTCACCATCTGTCTACACTTGTCAGACATGTTGTCTTTCATCGGGAGGCCTCGGCACCAGGTTTGTGTGTGCATGTGCACCAGCATGAGAGTGTGATCAGCGGCTGCAAGTGTGCCTGAGTGGTATTGATTTTCTATGTACGTGCCTACTACACACACAGTCATGCGTTCCCTGGAGCAGGCACCTGTCAATCCTAGATGCTGTCAGAGAGAATTGTGTCCTGCTTTTAGACTCCTCCATCTTCCTGACGGAGGAGCCTGCCGGATGAAAATTCACACCCCGCCCGCCTTGCTCTCATGTGTAGCTGCTGATAGAATTCCCTGGGCTTCTGAGGCGCCCGGAGAATAATGTGTGAAATATGTGTCATTTTCCATGATGAGAGTTTCGATCAAAAGACGAAAACAGTCACAGCAGGAGTATGAAAAATAGCAGAGAGCACCGAAAGGTATTCATTGGTATTCAGATTTTATTTAAAAGATGCCATTTCAGAAGCTGTGCCATTACTGCATTTCGAAGCCGCTGACTGTTGCATTTTCCTCTCAACGACAGGAGAAGAATAGTTTGTAAAAAGAAATCTAGCTGTTTTTTTGGTTTTTTTATTCCATTTGTGCTACAAGGTGAGGTCTGGCAGCCAGCTGATAGAAAATGTTGCAATGTTCTCATTCAGTTATGCCTCATGCAACTTGGTGGAAAGGAGGATGCAATAGCACAGACGCCCAACTCTACATAATGCATTCATCTAGTGATATAATAGGGTGTATCATGTTATGTACATGTGGCTCAAAATGCTCACACTGATTTGAATAATTGATAATGGCGGATTGCGGCAGCTTTAGATCTTGCATGCTTTGACACATAGAGTATATTCACAAGCATGCACACCCTGACATGTGCACCATCATTTATAATGCGCCCGCAGAGGCCACCGGCGATAAATATCTATGTTTCATGTCACGCTCATAATAGATTCCACGAACCAAAATTATATGGTTTTCCTCCCCAAAAGCAAAAGCAAGAAATTCATGCTTTGGGATTTGCTATTGATTAGATGTGCCTGGGTTTTCTCATTTCATCACTTTTTATGTTTGCTTGGCTGATTTATTGGGTCCTAGAGTCCGTATATTTTAGTTGATTGACTGGAACACCTTGAAAAAGAATGAGAGAGGGGAATAGCAGGAGAGAGAGGAATGTCAAACATCAACCAGGGACTGTCGGTCCAGGGTTTCAGAAATTCCTCTCTGACCCCCTCAATATCCAACATAGGAGGCCTTCTCTGATCATCATACTTGTACATTTGATGTTACACCAACTGTTGTGCACAAAGGGAGATTAGTGGTGAGCTGTCGTTCTGTTTAAAGGTGCAGTCTGTAAGATTTTTGTCATTTTTGTCACTTATAAAGCACTAGAAAACATTTTCATGTTAGGAAACATCACCTAAATGTATTGTTTTCCCTTTTCCCCTTAAATGAGCCATTTGATGTTCATTTACATCAGGCGCGGGTCCTCTCTACGGGGGCTGCCATGTTTTTACAGTGGCCCAAGTGGACGTACTAAACATCTTTTGAGTTTTAATGACAACTGAAGTCGACCACAGGTTCTCCTGCATGTTCAGAAGGGTGAGGTGATGGATACAACATGAAACTTCACCACAAGATGTCACCAAATCTTACGCACTGCCCCTTTGAATTGGTGTGACACAGGTAGGCTGATGCGTGATACGTCAGATCTCAGTCATTGCTTGTGCCTCTCTCACTTCTCCCTGCCATTCCTCCAGGAGTGTTGTAAGACTCTGTAAGAAACTGTACAGAGGTTGTGGATGACAGAGCAACTAAAGGCTTGGGATCCTTTACTTACTGGACATTCATTTCTCGGTCCATAAACTTGAAGTGGGCACTGTAAATGCACTAAACACTAATCCACAGCTCATCAGTGTCAACGAGGTCCTGAAAGGCATTTAAAAGGCCCCCATTACTCCCTCAATTCACAGAGATCACCAGAATGCTGTGAAGGAGAACATCATGAAACACGTTAAGGTGCGGTGTGTACGATTTCAGTCCATTTTTTGTCACTTCTATATATGAAAATAGCATTAAAAACCAATTGTATGTTGACATTTTTACGAATGTATTATCACCTCAATGTCTGATTTGCTTTTTATATTACCCTAAAATTAGCCCTTTGATGTATGTTTACATCAGGAGTGGATCTCCCCTCTGCCATTTTTAGCCCAAAGTGGATGTACTCAACATCTTTTGAGCTTTAATGACAACTGAGGGCTACCATAGGTTCTCCTGCATTTGAAAGAGAAGGGTGAGCTACAATATGCAACTTCACCAATAGATATCGCCAAATCTTACACACTATACTTTAAGCTTTATTCTTGGAGCCAGTGTTTGGACAGTATGAACATACAACAGAGGCAAAAGAAAAGAAAAATGATTGATGCGGCTTGTGTCACTTGTTCATCTTCTATGAAGTCTGGGTGGAGGGGTATTTCTACCAGTACCACAAGTTACACAATTCTTATTCTCATTCAAATTAAGACGCATCACTGGTGAGACTGCGACAAGAGCCTTACCTGATTCAAGATGTAGAAGTGATTGAATGGCAAGTTACCATGGTAACATTTTCACTGACATCAATGGGGCTCTTTTTCATGTTCACCAGTCCAGATTGATGCATTAGTGGAGGTGACATCCCTAGGCAGACTAACTACCTGCAATCGGAAAGGTCCTTAATAGAGCTATAAGTGATCATTCTGATGTGATAGACGCTTTAGTAACGTCTATCAGGCAGTGGAAAAGACTAACGTCTGCCTCACAGTCATGCACTTTCCACTGGTGCCTCACGTTGATGCATTTTGTATAGAGGATCCACCACTGGGAGTGATCTGGGAGCCTCAGCAATCTCCAAGATGTGAAAAAGTTCCTTGGAGCGTGGATAAGTACCTCAGTCATGGCGTGCGTGCAGCTGCCTGGGTTTTTAACACCTGCAAGTCGCCAAAAGGACCAAAAGGGGATTCAGCTGTGTTTGAGAATTACCATGCTCTCGCTCCGTGCTGCAGATGGATGCAATCTTCCAAGAAGAGCAGGAGTGGAAGGATTTTAGAAACACTCGTGCTGAATCAACAGTTCACAGTTGTGGCTCTGAGCAGCAATTTTCAAGGATGATCATGGAAGGTGTTTTTCCTATATCCACTGCACTGAAGAGGAAAATATGCAATATTTTCTTTTACTTACTCCCATTGCCCCTGCCACTTTTTAAAATGTATTAATTTTCTGATTCTTGAAGCTAACTGATTATGTGTATTGCTTTTTAAGCATTTTCCTGATGATGTTGCTATATTGCTACTTGGATTTCTTATATAACAGCTCACGCGATATTTTCCATTAAGTTTTGCAAAGTCTTACCTTTGAATTATGATTGGCAGTTATGGTCAGTCACTGACCGGCCATTTATCTTGGTCCGCCTGTTTAAATCTTTGCTTGAGTTGAGTGTCGCTTTGGATAAAAGCATATAAGTGAATTGCAGAATTGTAAAGCTATGCTTTTTACTCTTATCCATTCATCATCCCAATAAATGTAATCAATTTATTGTATTTCATCCACAAGTTTCTTGTATAATGGCCACATGAATTAAAGTAGTGTAAGATTCCTAATGTAAATAATCCAGAATTAGCACGAGTGCTAATTTACATCAGTCATCCCATTATACAAATTATTTGAGGCTGATGAGCCACTTTACAAGTCCATATGTATGCAGCGTCGAAGATAATTTCAATACATTACATTTGAAATTGCATTAATTAGCCTTATGTGATTTGTTTCTTTATTTCACGTAGTTTTATATTTAGGCTATAAAAAAGTGTTCTCAGGGACTTAAGTAAGTTGCTTATTGGCCTGGAGGGCCTGTCTTTGGAAATAGTAATGCCTCTTCCTGGAGAGAGTGGGAGACCATTCCCATACATTTTACAAGGCAAAAATTATTATAGACTTAGACTCAGACAGACTTTAGAGGTCAAAGAGGTGCTGCACAGTCAATTTAAATATGCTGGTGCAGAGTCTGTTCTGAACCGCCCTGTTTCCAGAGTTGTACCAGAGTTGTCACTTCACTTCCTATACAATACACAATGGTATGTGTCATGACTAAAAGGACCTCACTATATATTAACTCAACTGTCTTCATGTATCCAAGTGTAGTTTTCCCTCCCATCATTTAAGTAGCTGAGATTTACACAAAAAAAGATCAAAATAAACGGAAAGTGACAAATGTACTGATCGGAGATTGGCTGAGTTCATGTAATACAAACATTGTGTGTTATCCCTCGCTACAAATCTCTCTCTTGCGGTCAAAGCTCAGTTTGTCATCAATAAACATGTCAGAGAATTTATATCTGTCAGACGGCTCCACGGCTTGGCCCTCACCAGCATTGGCATCTGAAATCGATCAACACGTCCCGACGCTAAGCTGCAAAAATGAATTCTCACACCACTGAGCCAGGTCCCCAGCTGCCCATTTATCCTGAGGGAGTGTAGAGAGGGATGTGGATGGCTGTGCTGTCCATCCTCTGCTGAGGTGTAGTGGTGGAGCACAGCACTAAACTCAATCAGATCTCTCAAGTTCATATATTTATTAGATACGATGGAGATTATGTGCACCACATAACATTCGTTTAGCAATATTTACAGGTGTAAGATTTGGTGAAGTGACATGTTGTATCCGTCACCTCAACCTCACCCATCTGAGCATGCAGGACACAGTTGTCATTGATTCTCCAAATGTATGTTGTAAGTCCACTCTGGGCTACTGTACTACTATACTGTAAACGTGACTGAAAATCGTACACACTCCACCTTTAATGTACATTTACTAGTTTGTATTTCTTTACCATTTGTTTCCATGGTTATGTTTGACACATTCTGGGAGGTGATTTATTTTTTTCTATCAAGCTCCCATATTAGGAAACCTAGAACATGAGATCCATTTCTTAACCCATATGCAGTGCACATGATTGAGTGCGAGATGTCTGTGTACACATGGCCATGAGAGTAGTGTCATAGAGACGAGGTAAAGGGGAGATGACAGGAATAAATGGAACAAAAACAAAATACTGATATGTGAATTGGGGGAAAAGGGGGATTAGAAAAGAGGCTTTCAAGTTGTAATCCATATTTTGGCTTCGTTCAGCACAAAGATTGGAGATGTAGCTTGGCTGGCTATGTAAAAAATGCATATACACATGGACATTTCAATGAATTTATAATCACTTAAATGTTTTTATTTCTCCATGTCCCTTTGCTGAGCCCTTTAATGTATCTTTACTTGGGGAGCAGGTCCTCTCTATGGGGGCTGCCATGTTTTTACAGTAGCCCTGAGTGGACATGCTCAACATCTTTTGAGTTTACCATGGGTTCTCCCGCATGCTCAGGAGGGTTAGGGTGAGGTGATGGATACAACATGCAACTGGACCACTAGATGTCACCACATCTTACACACTGCACCTTTAAGATGTTTATTGTCAGCGAGGGACAGTTTGCTGAATCTGTGTAAGAGGTAGAAATAATTGTGCAGAAACTAATAATTATTGAATTGATGATTTTTATGACTATTGTAAAAGTACTTAAAATAAATAATTTTCAGTAGCAGCACCTTTGGAGAATCAGGAAAATATTGCTTGGCTTAAATATCTATGTCCTGGCTTGTAAGTGGAAAATGAAATAATAGCCTTTTTACATGGACTTGAAGAAAAGTCCCATTACAGAAAAAAGTGTTTTATCTTTCTATTATTCACAACCATAGTAAAAACCGAACAGGCTTTTTCTGTAAGAGTAATGGCTTGAGGTTCACAAATTGTTTCAACCCATGGCTGCAGGCCTTAATTGTCTCTCTTTTCTCCTTGGATGCAGAAAAGACTAAACTCGGAGTCAGAGCATCTTTAAGAGCAGAGCACTGTGCTCAGCTGCTGCGGCTGCTGCTGCTGCTGCTGCTGCTGCTGCTATACGTAGCTGTGAGCTGGCTGTGATCGCAGCCCACGAGAACGTAAATTAATGATTCCTCTCTTCTCCTCTTAGAAGGGGATGAACAGACTGCGCCAGCTCCAGTCACTCAGTGAAGGTAGAACACCTCACATTACTACTGTCTGTCTGTGAGCACCTGTCAATATGTAAAAGATAGAGTAATAGGAGCTTAGGCATTATTGCCAACAAGTGTATACATAAATGATATATTCATACAAGAATAATCATGTCTGATGCCAGACGTTTATCTTTTTCAATAGCACAGTAAATGAAGCATAAAATAAGTTTTGAAATTTCAATATGAGTTGACAAAATAAGTTAAATGGGAATTTACATTAAACACGTTCTGTGTTTCAGTCCCATTTGCTCATGTTTCCACTAACTTTATAGGTAATGCATTCGTAAGCAACAGTTTCACTTTATTAAATCAAATCTAGGTTTGATCACTTCATCAATTATCTTTTTGAATAATTGGATAATTGCATTTAATAATGTCCTGGCAGTTTATTTGAATTCATTAATTTCAATATCAAATTAATTCACAGAAATCAGTAATATAAACAAATGCATTGCATATGTAAAAAATGCAGAAAATTTGTGTTTTTACTCATAATCAATCTCCAAATTAGTTCCAAACTATTTTTTTATAATCATTAGTTATCATTCGTTGTTGCAGCCCTGATCAAATTATTTTTGATTCATAACTTTTTACAAATCAAATCACTCTATAGCTGTTACGTTTCTTCACACTCAACATTACTGTGAACACCTTAAGCTACCTGAAATACAACCCCTCACAGGGAATCTATGTCCATAAAGTCAAGGATCTGTCATTATAATCTTTTGAGAGAATCCTTAGTTGTGAGACTCTTTGCCTTCCTGTGCTCTTTTGTCTTATGTATTTTCTTTGAATTCAGGTGTTTTCAGAAGAAATTAATGATCACATGTTCTTTATGAGCTGTGAGGGAAACAATATTCATGAGGGTCTGTGTGTGTTTCTGCCTGAGGCGACATTACGAGGACTCGTGCGTGTTGTAAAACATTTCTTGGCAATCAATACTGCCAGTTTCCACGGCTATCATTTCCTCCGAACTGTTGCTTAAGGCGTCTGTTCATCCCCACCCATGAGTGCACGATGGGGGGAATCAGACCCCACCCCCCCTTCCTCCCCGCCCCTCCTTAGTGTGCTGAGTGGACACCTGCCATCCACAGCTGAATCTGCACTAAGGGAGCTTAAAGTCTTTATCTCTGCCTTCCCCCTCTAATATTTCCAGGCTTGGAGCTATTAGTTTACAACCCCTCATCCAGCTAAACCCATAAAACAAACCAATCAAAAACCAGGCACAACACCAGGGCTTAGAGAAATCCATAGGCTTTCCGGGGCTATTGATCCTGCCCTCAAGAGCCGAGGCCTTACTATAGCTGCGAGGCTTTACAAGAGAGATAGAGACGCACCTACACTCATAGGAAAAAAAGGATTTGGCATTGATTTGAATAGACCTGTTCACTTCTCTGAGAGGCATAAATTACCTGGTGATTATTAACCTATGAGAGGTCATGCACTACTCTTTGAGACCACTGGACTGAATTTAGACACTCTGAAGAGACGGTTTAATAGTCCAATAGACCCACTTTATTTATAAGGTACACCTTGTTGTTGCTGGTTTCGACCCCTTTACCTTCAGAACTACAGCAATTCATTAAACAACATGCTTGGCCCGTTATTGACATGTTGGCACCATCCAGTCACTGCAGACATGGGGGCAGCTGTGGCTTTCTTGTCCTCTGACAAGAAAGCCGCGGATTCGATTCCCACCTCCGCCAATTTCGTATGCTGAGGTGTCCTTGGGTAAGACACTGAAGCCCACATTGTCCCATATACTCAAGGATACAAAGTGCTGCAAATAGAAGCACAGTATGAATTTAAGTTTTTGTGACTGGGTGAATGTAAACTGCACTGTAAGGCGCTACAAGCACTGCTATATAAATACAGACCATTTACCATTACCATATGCCTGGTGCAGATCCATATTGTGATTCTCCCATTGGACTGCATCCCAAAGGTACTCCATTGGATTTTGATCCAGGGACCAATTCAGCCAGTTGAGACGATATCAACTTTGTGACTAGGAGAATTATAGCCAAGATGTTGTCAAAAAAGAAAGGGCATGATCAGTATCAGCATAGTACCAACATTGGCTGTTGCTTTTATATGGTACCCAGTACTTCACAGCCCAAAGTATGCCAAGAAATGATTTTCCTCAAATGATCACGCCACAACCAGCAGCCTGAACTGGTTGTGCAGGGTAAGATACTTTCATGTTTTTTTAATGCCAAACTCTGACTCTGCCATCTAGACTCAATAAACCAGGCAACATTTCCCAGGCGCAGATTGTCGCCTCACTTCCCAGTTCTTTACTGTCAGGAGTGACAGTAAGCACTATGGTCCCCTGCTGTATTCCATCTTTTTCAAGTTTAAAAATGTTATTTATTCTCTGAAGGACCCCGGAGACCTCTGTTATTGTAACTGCTTATTTGAGATCATGTCCGCTCAAACCAATCTGGCCATTTTCCTCTGAACTCGGCCCACACCAACACAAAACTGCAGCTCGCTCGATATTTTCTCAGTTTGGAATCATTCTCTGTTGACCAAGGAGATGGCTGTGTAAAAGAGGTTAGCAGTTTCTGAGTTATCAATTCATCCGACATCAACAACCAGTGAGTCGCTTAGATTAGTGCTTCTCAACTGGTCTGGCTTTGGGACCCACCATTAACCCTTAATGACGGGCCGCGACCAAAATCAAGGAACATTTTCACCTTCTCAAACTATTTAATGAAAAGATGGTGCAGTTTGAACTTGAGATATAGTAGTACAATTAAAATTACAAGGCATCCTCGCCACCTACTGCTAAGGAGTGTGAGTAGACGGCACTCAAAATCTTCTCCAAAGTAAAAGCACATGATTTTTTTTTTCATAACTTCTAGTCAATATCCTGCAACCCACTGAAAACAGGTCCACGACCTATTTCTGGGTTGCAACCCAGCAGCCATGTAATAGGCTGAATACAGCAGTTGAACCGGCGTCCCTAATAAATTGGCAGGTTTGTCTTGCGTGCAGAACGATGTAGGGGGCAGTGTTTCCCTAAATGTGGCAACAAGAAGCTTGGATTGCTGCAAGGCTTGTTGTGTTGTTACTCACAGGGCCCAGAGTGGTGAATACCCATTTGCATGTTATTTATATATTGGGGGGGGGGGGGCTGAGCACTCGAGTTAAACTCATTAGTGAGCCCAGCAGGGGTATTTGTCTCACTGCTATCAAGGAATCCTAGGCTACTTTTCATTATGCATTCCCTCCTTATGCTTCCAGAGTGTAAAGGGTATTTAACTACCCGAGATGGATGAGGGAAAATACTTGACGCAGACTTCAAGCAACGTACGCCGAGGGTTTGTTGTATTTGTAAAACTCCGCCTTTGTTCTCCATTGAAAAAAGAAAAGGAATCCAGTGCCATAGACTGACCTTTAAAAGTTTCCCGAGCATGAATATGCTACTGCTGTTGTAATTGGTGTTTTTCCTGTAGACTTATGTCCCAAATAAATGCTGAGTAATCGCGACAATGAGAGTTGGAGAGATTTCAGAATCCAGGCTTTGATTTATAGTGCGCCCCTTCATTCCCATCAGGAAATGTGCTCGAGTGCCGTTAATGACGGACCCATAAATTATCGGACGCCGTTCTAGAAATGGTCCTAGCCTCAGTGACATCCATCAGTCTGCTTTCTCGAAAGCCAAGTTATTATTTAACAAGTGTAATGACAATATGAAATGATGTCCCTGAGCAGTTATTTGTCTTCCTGCACATAACGATGGCACATGGATTTCTGAGCTTCCTTTCTGTGTCACAGCACTGCAGCACTGCATCACAAAATAAATGGATTTTGAATTCAGTTTGACAAACGTCCTGGCAGCACATGTCCCCACCATCACGTGTCTATAAGGACAATGTCACCGTGTGAAAAGTAAAAAAAAAAAGTGATGGGGGGAAAAGACGAGCACCTCTCTGCAGGCTGCGATACGCAGTGATCGATCAAGGGCAACACTGCCTGTGTTTGGTTTTGGCGGCGCTCTCCTCCTCAGATCAATATTTATCTGTTTATGATGCCATGAAAAGAGCATTTCAACTTAGTGGTTCCTGTGGCCAAGGACACAGTTCATCCTTTTAAAGGGTCAGATGCACTAATACAAATCAAATTACATATGTGCTGTCTCCTCAATGTTCATTTTTTTTACAGTACATTACAGATGAATGGGGATTTTAATGCAGTGTCCTTCGAAATGCATCTAATGGGTTTGAGGTGCCAATGTAAATATTCTATCTGATGAGTGGGACCTTTTAATGGAACAGAGCTATGCCTAATGTTATCAAGTGCACCTGGATCTCTCCTACTGAAGAAGGTCACTTTGGTTGTGTCAACAATATCAGTGTTGCCCTTGGTGCCAATCAGACACACCGAATAGCTACACAGAGTATTGAAATTAATAAGCCCATATTCAACCACCTATGATTTATTCACGACAGACTCAAATACCTTTAGTGAACAGTTGTCTTGTAGATACAGCCCCCACATGTAGGTGGTGCTGCACCACTATCAGATGCCTATGGCAACCTCTGCTTGTTTTTTCTTTTTTTTTCGGATAAGAATAGAAGTCTCAATTTTAGTCACGTAGTACCATGTGCTCCATTTCATTTTTCCAATTGACCATCATTGAGAGCTTTTTTTATATTCTATTATGATTATATACATATCCCTCTTTGGAGTCATTCATGATTTTCCAGGGTACATGCCAGCGCTCTGTTTTTGTATCTCTATTTCTCTCCATTACAATGAATGGGTATCAAAGCTGTGGGACCTATAGAAGATGCTAGTGTTTATGCTGTATTGGCTGTGGAATGGGGAATTATTAATGTGAAGGTATGACTTGCCTATTCTTTGTGTACCAGTGAGCAGGTGAAATGCTCATCTCTCACTTGGTAACGCTTATAATAACTACATCCATGCTTTGATGTAGATTGTCTTACAACCAGCCTCCATCATGGCAGATTCATGTCAGTGATATGCAGACAAATAGATATCTCTGTTCTCGATTGGACAATCAATGTTTACCGGCTGACGTGCTTTGTTTTCCTCCTCATAATTTTCAAATTGAATGATGATATATTGTCTAATATTGATTGGCATGTTTCAGTCTTTGCTGTCATGTTAGCTAGTACTTCACCTTCTATTCCGCTTAATCAAAAAGCTCCTCCTATTTTCTTTCTTATGATAACAGGTTCTTACTCGAGTTGTGTTTGTCCTCCCTGCGATGATTAAAACCACACATCTGCTACAAATGAGCACCGTCAAGTTCAGGCACCTCTGAAATGCACCTACAGGCAATGTGATTTCGGAATATTTAGTCCAATTGTCTTATGTCCCATCATATTGATGAATCAGAGAGATGGAAAGCTATTGACCAGCAGGTCGATACAGTGAATCCCTCGGTGGGATTGGAGCTGGTGTGCAATATGGTACTGGTGACACATAATCTACAACTTGATGTCTTGGTTCATACATATTTTGATTCTCATCATATGGCCGTAAACTTCCTGTCTGCAAGTCATGACCAGCATGTGGGAGGAGCCGCCTTTGGCAGGGATTTGGAAAGATCCAGCTTAGATGCCATATCTGATTAAGATGTCCCCTTCATGCCTCGGTGTGGAGATATGCCTGGCATATCCAATTGGGAAGTGACCCCCAGGGAAAACGCTTAACACACTAGAGATGTATCATAGCTCGAGCAGATGGAGACACAGTTGAAAACCCTTGAAAGAGAAATTGAGAAAACAAATGCCAGCAATGTTTTGGTTGGCTGGGTTGGCGCCACTATTTCCTTGACCTGGAGAGGAGGGTGGATATGTCTTTTAGGGTCTTACAATAGTTATTTATTGAAGATTATGTCAGTTGTTGGGGTAAATTGCTTGACTTTATTTGATTTATGCTTTCAATATTTGCATTTTCTAGTCACCCAGTCAACACTGGCAACAGCAGTGACAACATCAGAGGTTCCATGAGAGTTTCGAGTTAATCTGCTTAACGGAGACACGGAGGTTGTCGGCAATAAAAAAGGTCCCGGGTGAAATCCAATTGGACGAGATGAGTTGCGACAGTTGATGCAGGGAGCCGTTGCGCTGATGAAATGGATTCCTTGTGACGGCTGCAGATAATGAGCTTTACTCAATCAGCTTGAGAGAGCGTCCAACTGCTGTCTCAATTGCTACCTTGGTGTTGTTGGGGCGGGGGATCATGTAGTGTATGTGGGACAGACAAAGAGAGCGCTCTGGTCCAGCTGTGGGCTACAGAGAGACCTGCTGCAGTGCAAGTGAATCATTTCTCTATAGGGAGTACAGCTCATACTGTGCCAGCCCCTCATATCATATGTTCCCCATGTGATCCTCTAATTGACTAACTTTTATGTGTTTGTATTCTCCGGTGGGCCTTAGTTGGAAAGTGAAGCCGAGTCAGTCAATATTTCCCGATTATCGATGCATGAAAGGACTTTGTATGAGCAGGATCACAGGTAGTGACAAAATCTACAGAGATATGTATCAGAGTGGATTGTCAGCCATTTCTTTTTATAGTGTATGGCTTTCATCCCGTCACTTGCACCATTCCAGTTTCCATTATAAGACTGTACAACGCAGAAATACAGATTTAAAATGTGTCATTCACAAAATACTAGTGTAGAGCAAACCAGAGAGAAAAGTTGAGGAGGTTCACTCCCATTTGTGGACTGACTCACAACTTCAAATAAATGCTATTGTTGCCTCATGTTTGCAAGATTTAAGCCATATACAATTTAACAGAATGCAATCCCATAACCTAACATCATTACAACCATTTGGACTTTTAACGTTTTAAATACTTAAAAGGGCATTATAAAATCTTTGTTCTTTATAGCAACATGTCTGTTGTAGCAGCGTGCTGCATGCGGCCTTTAGTGCCCTTAGTGCATCAGCATCAACTTAAAGGTGCAGCATGTAAGATTTGTTGATATGTAGAGGTGAAGTGGCATGTTGTATCCATCACCTCACCCTCACCCCTCTGAGCATACAGGAGAACCTGTTGTAGACATTAGGTGTCAATAAATCTCAAAATTTGGGCTTCTGTAAAAAGATGGCGTACTTTAGTGGGCTCATTTCAGAGTAATGGAATGAAAATACATTTAGGTGATTATAAATTCATGAACTTGTCTGTTTGTGATTATTTGGTAATATGTTTAGAAGTGACAAAAATGATGGAAATCTTACACACTGCAACTTAATAAAAAAAACAACAAATTTTGAAGTGTAATGTTAAACAAAAAAATGCTAATTGCTAAATAGACATATGAGTTATTTAAAGTGATTTTTTTTTAATATATCACATATATAACTGAAGGTACAGTGTGTAGGGTTGAGTGACATTTTGTGGTGAAGTGTCACCTTTCCATTTTGAGCATGTAGAAGAGTGTGGTAGAATCCAGTTATTACTAAAGAGAACCTGCTCCTGGTGTAAATATAAAGTGCTCATTCCTGGGTAATACAACTGCAGTGTTTCACATTTGTTACCATTTGATATATTATTTTACCTGCAGCTTTTGCACTGGACCTTTGAACAAACTTGAGTTTCCACTCTAAGTTATTAACGCTCACAGAAAGGTATTTGCACGCTCCCCTCGAGAGCAGCATTAGATGATGTGCGTCTCATTTATATGCAACAGAACCTATTAGGCAATAACCCATGCTTCAATATTGATTTAATTCATTAGAGGAAAACCAAGTGAGTGAGCTGACTGTTCGTCTCTATACATCGACACATTTAGGGGCGATAAAAGGCTCTTGTCACTTTCTTGCTGTCAAGTCTAATTTTAGTGAACCCACCTTACTTTACTTCATATTTTCTCTTTATGATCACACATCATTGCATGATCACAGCGATAGTGTAACAGTTGCCACCTTTTTTTTTTTTTAGAGTACGACATCATCTACCTTTTCAACTGCCACAAGCTGCAAAATCCTAAAATAAAAATGGATTTTTGAAGGAAACCCCACAAGAAATGTGCCGTTACAAGGATTCAAAAGTAGTCTGCACAGCAATGCTGTGTTTCTCATTCTAAATTTGAAACATGCTGCAGGGCAATTTGTTTTATTTCTGCATCCACCACTATTCTGGTCCCGAGTGTGTTCTGGCAGTTTGCGATGTTAAATATCTTCATAGAAAGATACGACTCCAACGAAAGAGTTCCCAGTTTGCATGTTTTACATGAAGTAAAGAATATCATTAAACTGTTATCGGCACAATGGAAACAGTTCATTTGGAGCTCCTTGGCAATTGTCGTGGCATTGTTCTACTGAAACTCTGAGATGTGAATATCAGCGTTTAGAAGGCTGACTTTGATGTACTGTGTAAAAGCTGTGCACAGTGTGGGTGAACTGGATTAGCAACAAATACAATAGCCGTCAAAATATGCCTCTACTGCAAAATGCTGACGGTTTCAGACAGTACAGAGAAGATCTGTCACAAAACCTTCTTCCTCCAAAGGGGAGACAGATGTCCTCATGTGGGAGGTGCAGCATCATCACCAGCAGATATAGTACACAGCACCTTAAATTAGCCAAGGAGGAGATAACATGCAGGTTTATGGTATTTTGTTGTAGGACAGGATGACGCACCGTGCCCCTGGAGTGAATGCTTCAGTATTAGGGGATGAGCCAACAGGCAGCAGAGCTCTGATATAAGGAGGAAATGGTCACAATCCTTTGCTACTTAGAAAGCAGCAATGTATAGTTTGTAGTCAAATTCAACAAATACTGTATTACCATTGCAAAATACAAATGTGGTCTGACTTTGGGACCCTCCATCACCCCTTAATGACGAGCTGCGATCCAAATCGAGTAAAATATTCAACTTCTCAAATCAATTTATAGACCTGAATTAGTACAGAATATTTCAGTTTAGTGATGAACAAAAACGACCAGCAGGTGGCGACGCAAGAGGGGGAAATATTTATTTTTACACTAAATTACTTGCATTTGAATGAAGAACCAAAAAGTGCATCTTTTGAGCCACAAGGTCGAACATACTTAAAAAAAGTATTTAAATAAAACATATTTCATGTAGCCGATGTCGTACTTCCGTTTCGGCAATTAGCATAATTATGAAAACAAACTTTGCTTCTATCTGCGAAATGGACGGTGTGTATTAGCATTACAGGGTATCACTGCCACCTACTGTTAAGACTGTGAATAGACAGCACTTTGATGCGTTGAAAATCCTCTTCAGAATAAAAGCGCAGGATCTTTTTTTGTCAAGTCAAAGGCTTGCGACCCACGGATAATGGTTCCTCGACCCACTTTTGGGGTTGTGACTCACCAGTTGAAAATCACTGCTCTGCACAATGCTTTTGTTTTACATTTTATAGCTTTTCTGAGCAGAAACTAGAAAAAAAACGATTGATGAGTCATCTCACATTTACACATCACGCCCTTCAACTCTTACTGGCAAATTTTGTTTGCCCTTTTTCAATCTCCATAATTCTGACTCCCCTAGCTTGTTGTTGTTGTGCCTCTCTGTGGTCATGTTGTTTCTTTGTATTGGTATTCGCATCATTATGTTGCCGTGCCGCCACTGTGGGTCCCGTCTCATCTTATCGCCGCTGTTCTTACCATCATTTCAGTAATTATTCACAGAGCAGACCAAATTATTTACAAACAGCAGTCGTGTCCCTACTATACATAAAAAGTGCGGCGCAGCTTTAATTCTGCAGAAACATTTGAAGGTAATCGAATTCAAACTAAGCTGTTCATGTGGAGATAAATGCTGTATTTTGCTCAAATGCAGGGAAAAGGAAATCACAGATTAAGAGGTATTTCTTTTGGCTTTGAAAGGCAACATCATGTACCGCTGCTACGTTTTAACATATTCTGTTTGCTTAAAGTGATGCTGCAAACATTTACCTTCTAAACTTCACTTCACCCTTCCATTGAGAGGCAGTTGTGCCTTTGCAGTGATTTAGTATCTGTGATGCTTGGAGGTCATGTAAGGTCTCTGGCAGTTTTTCACCATGTTTACTCCAGAAAAGTGGCTGCATTCTAAATATAATGTTAATGAATCAACTCCCTATCAGCTGTGGCTCAGGGGGTTAGACCAGCTGGCCTCTGACCAGAGGATTGGGGGTTTGATTCCCGCCTCCCCTATTCCGTAACTGTCTTTGGCCCCTGAACCCCACATTGTCCCATGTAATTATAGATACAAAGTACTGTAAATAGATGCACGTATGCATGTTTGAGTGACTGCGTGAATGTAAACTGTACTGTAAAGCACATTGAGGGGTCTTCAAGACTAGATAAAGCTCTATATACATATAGACCATTTACCATACAGCATTTAGCTTTGTCTCAGGGATCTTAACATAGTAGGTGGATTTAAAAATGTATGCTATGTGTTCTTTACCGTATGTTCAGAGAACATTTAGACCAGTGGTTCCCAAAAATCATTCATACTCGTGTTCTCTGTTTGAACCCTGTTCTGTTCTCCCAATGGGAATAAGAGCAGACTGTGAACTAAATGGAAAGAGCCAAGCAGGTTTGTTGACTGAACCAGATACGGGCAGATATTTTTTAATAGAGACCTAATCCTCCCCCCAGGGGGTAGTTTGAACTTCAAAGGGCATAAATCACAGAACCACTTTATCGAGTTCCCCTCTAAAAAACAAAAAACAAAACAAAACATCTGCCTGATCTGTTTTATTAACATTTAGAATCACATTTGTAAAGTAAATTTGGATATATGATGAATCGAATAGACTTGAATGGAATTAAAATCCAGGGTTAGGGTGAACTGAACTGAACTCTTTTGTATTAGAAGTATAAGATTCACATCTGCACAACAAGCGCAGCCACAGCTCTACATCCAGAGATATGCGTTGTCAGTGTTGCCATATGCACTATACTAACATCTCTTTATTGTTTTCTTTCTTCCAACCCCCAAGGACATAAAGTCAAACGTATAAGGAGAATCAAAGGTATTCTTCAAAGTTTGAGCAGTTTCTCTCTTTTTGTGCTCCAGTGTGCATGGAAACATCGCAACAAGACAGACAAACTCCCTCTGACCTCCTAAAAACGTTGCTGAGGGGGAGTTTTTGTGTTGTCAGAATTATTGTTGGTGTAAAATTACTGATGTGCGCCGGCCCAGCCTGCTTCAGTTGTCAGTTATCCCAGCCATCCCAGTGGAGAGAAAGCCCTGACCCGAAGTTACCTCTCCACACCCTGTCTGTCGCAGTACCAGTCTGTCCTGGAAGGAGGCGCTCCTGGAGGCATACATCGGCAGAGAGAAAGTCTCTGGAGCTCCCTCTCCACACGTGTCTGCCTCCAGTGCCCAGAGGCAGGCGCTCACGGAGCTCTCTTTCCAGGCAAACATCTTCCGCTAGTACCAGTTGGCCCCGGCCGCCCCCGGATCCCCCCACCAGGTCATAAATCATGCGGACGAGATCCATAAGCTGTGCACACAAGATGATAGTATTGCATTTTGGGAACGAATGGGCTCCATATGTTTGTGTTATTGGGGGTTTCTCTAGTGGTGGCATCACGTTGTTGGTATTAAGAAGTGGATTCATTCAGGTAGGATGTCATTGAAGGCCTAGGCAGTCCGCCACTGCCAGGGTGGATCGATGGATGATTTGTTGTTGCACTGGATAGTTGATTTGTCCATTGGTTTCTCTTTTGGTTGGTTGGTCAGTTGGTGGGTTAATTGGTCGGTTAGTTGCTTGGTTGGTTGGATAATTGACTTCAAAGTGTCTCGTGACCCCCTGTCGCATAGGGCACTTGCCGAGGTTACAAGGCCAAGCACTGCTACATAATTCTTATGAACTTCCTTAAACATTTAGTTTAATCTGCACTGGTGTGTTTAGGAACTATTTTAGTTAGGTCCTTATTTAGCCCCATATTCTTTCATTGGGAATGAGTGCAAACACACTGATATAAAACCTACCTTGGCTGCCCGACAGCTGGTGTAAATGGAGGTGAAGATGCAACAAAAACATTTACCCCAGGAGAGAGCAGGGAATAATTACCTGTGTGGTTTGAAACACAGGAGCTGGATAGTGTTCGGATTAGAGCGCATCCTCTAGTGCCCATTAATCAAGCACATCGGAATTAACTTTCAATTGACTTTCTTACCTTTGCACATGAAGCCGATGACATGGAGTTCAAACCTGGTCAGTCACAAGGTTTTTTTTTTTAAAAGCCCACAACAGAGGAGCTTCAATTTTCATTTGGGTCATGTGTGAAGCCCTAGTGGTGCTTTCATTTTACAGTATTCTCCATCACAGTTGACAGAACATTAATTGATTCAATAACCATGAAAATAATGCATTTCACTCCATTCTGCGGTAGTAGTATCCCTGTGTCTCTTCCATTCCTTCTCTTAAAGGTACAGCGTGTAAGATTTGGTGACATCTTCTGAGCATGCAGGAGAACCTATGGTAGACCCCAGTTTTCATTGAGTCTTAGAGGATTTTTAAATTTCCCCATTGTGGCACGAATAAAGGTTTATCTTATGTTTAGTATGTCCACTCTGGGCTACTGTGAAAACATGGCGGCCCAGTAGAGAGGACCCGCTCCTCATGTAAATATTCATTAATGGGCTCATTTAAGAGTAATGGGGGGAAAAGGTACGTACACAAAATGCATTAACATGTCTGTATGTATTTGTTTTGTAATGTTTTTAGAATTGACAAAAATGAAATCTTACACAATGCATCTTTACTAGCCATTTCTATGTCATGTGCATTTCATATGGTTGGCTTCAGTCTTTCTATTGCAAAGTCAGATATTATACACAAAAGTGCTTAAACAGACAATATTCATTTCAATCCGTGATTAAAGAAACATTTTATTCTAAATGCTCACGTAACGCTTATCCCATTATCACACCTGCAAATGTTCTCTACTTCCGTCCTTTGTCTTTAGTGATAATGCTCTTCCTGTCATTGCTTGAAAGGCATTTAAAGCAATAGTTAAGGAAATTGTTGCAGGGTTTGAAGTAACAAAAACACTGTATTACCGGTCCAGTTTATATACGCCTATATAGACTATATAAAACGACTGCAGCATGGGGTAGGATGCTCCTTAAAGGTATAATGCATAGAATTTGTCAGTTAGTGTTTGTAAACAAACACTTTGCCCGTCCTCACCCAGACAATATCATTAGGGCCTGTGAGTGTGCAGTGTACACTGCAAGCGACATTAGAGTAGAAATGTTAGGGTTGTAGAAATGCTGATAGACCTAATTAAGCTAACCATCAGCTCTTACCTCTCCAACAGAACATGTCCATCCCCCTCCTCCAGTGCTTGACAGCACATGAAAGAGAACCCAACAGTCAATTAGGTTTTTGAACGATGTGTCCACCATTATCAAAGTTGTTATCTATTTCTTCATATTTCTGTTTTGTGGCTATATCTGTGTCTGTGTGAGTGTGTCTGAAATAGTGAGCATGCAGTTAATGTTAATTCATTTACAACGTGTACTCATAACTTGTGTAAGATCATAGTATATATTGTTATAATGAAATGAAATATTTATGTTTATCATATTTTAAGTCATAATGTGAAATTTTGGACAAATCACCCGTAACCACCCACTTGTAGTGGCATAAACATAATACCTTAATTTTATTCTAAGGGAAAATCCTGCACACTGCACCTTTAAGGAAGCTAAGATGGCAACACTATGTGGGTCAGATTTCACCAAATGAAAGAGGCTAAGTGAATGAATGAATAATGTAAGAAATAGAAAATATCAGAATACACAATCTCTCTTGATGAAAACATAAATTGAAACGACATAGAAAATGTTGCATTTGTGATGTTGTAGCATTTACAGCAGGTTTTATATTTCTTGGCTGGATGATCGAACACAATCCCGCTCCTCTGGCTGGCTGCAGGTTACCACCACAGATCACTACACCTCATTAGGTGCACTGGTGTGGTGTTGCAGCGAAAACATCAATGACAAGTCAAAGCCACAAACACATGAGAGGGGGATCGTTGCTGAGTGTCGAGGCGGCTCTGCCAGAGATCCAGATTCTCGCTAGTGATGCTGTGAGCCTTCGGAGCTTCAGCAGAGAATGCAGCTTTAGCTTGTGGACCGTAATTTCCCCACTTATTGCCCCACCTCAGATGTTGCACTCTGACTGGCCTTTGGGAGACGAGCATTTAAATGACAATCCCCCCACCACCGCCAACGCCACCATCACCACCACCACCCCTCTGTTTTCTCACTACCATTTTTCTCTCTTTCTGCCCTCTAATCAGCCATCAGGGAGTTGTGTGTGTGTGTGTGTGTGTGTGTGTGTGTGTGTGTGTAAATGGAGAACAGTGCAATGAGACAGCAATGACCCACAGTCCTCTGCAAAGTCCCCCTTGACACACACACACACACACACACACCAGCCACTCCACAACCCTACAATCGCTCGCCACCGCCACCAGCTCCTCTCCACTCCCACCCACACACCCTCTCCACTGACACAGCCACATAATTATTTTCTCAGGGAGAGACACGCTGCTTCCGCACGTCTCTATCTTTAATTACAATCGAGCAAAGGGGGGGCTTTAACAGGAGGGACCAGGCATGCTGCTTTGATGTTGTCTGCTCCTGGCTCTTCACTTTCCCTTTTTCCTTTCCTTTGCTTTTTTTTCTTTCCTTTTTTTTCTGGCATATTCCAGGATGCCTCCATATACCTCAGCCGTTCTCTGACCACCCCAGCATCCCATTCACCACGTGGCAGTGACGGGATATAAATCCCCATAGACTCCCATGTTAACATGGTCAACTTCAGAGGTGAATGAAACGTGTTTGAAGCCTGGTACAAACTTCATTTTTGTTCTCAATTAGTCGTAGGTTTTCCCTTGACAACTGTACAGGGGTAAACATTTTTTTCGAACTCGCGTATATTTATTTTATTGATGTTTGAAATTACGCACAATTATGGGCGTGGCTTCTTGACTGACACCCGAGCTGACCCGGCATGTTCTGCGGATTAGGCGAAGGCGCCACGAGCCGACCCACGGCTTCACGTGTGCTTCGCCTCTGTGCCCGTTTTTGACTGAACTGGGAACCAGGAGGCATTGGGATTCGGCAAGATGGCGACATTTGCCTCAAAAACAATGGGTGACGCCACGGACGCCACATTCATCTTTATATACATTCTATGGGCCAAACGCAGATTGGAAGAAGCTGGACCCAGAGCTGGTTGTTGGACAGCACCATTAGCTTAACAATGGCCTGTGTGTTGTTCTGTTTCGGAAAGTAAACTCCAGTCTGGCCATCTGCGCGCTTTGATCCCCACTGCCAGCGACGACTTTGTTCTTTTGGAAACACTGACAGCAGAGATTAGTATGTGTGAGAGGAGAATGTGGGCAGCAGTGCACTTATACTGAAGGAGTCCTTTCACTTAAATATGTCCATATACTCACAGTTGTATAATGCCGGGATGCAAACAATGAGTCAGTTTGACCCAAAGATGAAACAAAATAATTTGTAGCTTTAAATACGTCCATGCTAAATACACAGTATAAATTAGAGCTGCAAGTTTTTGTTTTTTTTGTATTCGATTAATCTATCATCATTAATCATTATTTTCTTCGAGTTGATTAAAGGATTGTTTGAATAGGCAAAAAGAAATAGTACAAATGTGGGCAAGACATGTCTGAAAATGTGGTTGGTGGATACAATATGCAACTTAACCAGAAGATGTCACCAAATCTTAAACACTGTGCCGATTATCCGATTCAGGAAAATTGTAATCAAATAGTTTTTATAATCACCAAGAGTTGATCGATCGTTTCAGCTCGAATATAAAAATTCCATTTTTCCCCTTTCCATTCCCAGTGGGCACATGAAACTGAAATGACGTGGTGTTGTGCACGGATTAACACAGCCAGCGGCTTGCTGAACATGGATGGAGGCCTGGTGGGGAGTGTGTGCGTGTTGGTGTTTCTGATTACCCACGGCCGCCTGTGATTGCTCCTGTGAATGTGTGATGGAAATGTCGCGGGTTCCTTTTGACCACATGAAACTGGACCCGGTGAGGCCTCATGAACGAGATACTACTACAGCGCTACTATACTCTGTCCTTCAAACCCCCAACTCTTCTCAGCCGTCACTTTGTTGTGTCCGTAAAACACAGAGAAACAAAAGCTGAAGCAATCTCCGCTGTCATCTACAGCTATTATGTGAGTCATTCTGCCAAAATGGGACTCAGATATCTCCTTTGTATTCCATCAGAATCTACCAGACTATAGGCTGCAGTTTGGTGAGACTCTCGCTCCTCAAGGTTTTTATTATTCGCCATTCATCTTTTTATTGACCAAGTTTGATATAACAATTGATACGTGTCCGTACTTGAATACCGTATATGTAGTTTGAGTTAGGTGTACATTCATTCAGTTAGATACAAGAATAGTGAGATGATAGTAGAAGAGATGCATACTTCAGCCCACGGGTGGTTAGCTTAGCGTAGCATGCAAGTTAGAAAAATGCCTAACCAACCATCTAACCAGCAGGATAATTGTACCACTGCTCCCAGGCATCGTCTCAATCCAAGCTTATATGTAATTTGCTATCTCTATTTTTGTTGCACCTAAAATATTTTTTACATTTTTTTATGAGTATATTGTGCCTTAAAGGTGTTGTTTGTCAGATTTTGGTCATTTTTATCAATCCTAAAAATATTACGAAACAATTACATACTGACAATTCAATCATGAATTTACAATCACTTAAATGTTTTATTTTCCCATGATCATTAAGCGACATTTAATTCTATTAATATATATTTCCATAAGGGTCGGGTCCTCTGTAAGGGGGCTGCCATGTTTTTACGCGAGTAAAAACTGAACATGCTCAACATCTATTGAGTTGTAATAACAACTGAAGTCTACCATAGGTTCTCCTGCATGTTCAGAAGGGTGAGAGTGAGGTGATGGATACAGCATGCAACTTCACCTCTAGATGTCACCAAATCTTACACACTGCACCTTTAAGGGTTATGGAGAAAAAAATCAAACATTTAGAGAGAGTAAATATGAGAGAGTAAATATGTAATATGTAAATTTATTTAAGGGTAATGGAAAAAAAATATAACATTTGGGTGATTATAAATTTGATGAAATGATAAAAATGACAGAAATCGTACACACTGCACCTTTAAATCTAAGAGTTGACAGAATTTACATCCCATCAGTCATCCCTTTTGCTTCTTGTTTGTGCCGCCACCTCAGATGACAACATGCTGGGTGCCTTTTAATAGCATGCGTGTATTCTTTCACAGATCCATCATTAGCTGTTTTTCTCCATGTGAAAAACACACACACACACACACTTCTATTGTCTCAGGCAGCAATTGAAAATATAAACTTAGAAGAATGCTCACAAGCCATGGAATATCAATCAGTCGGCAAACAAGTCGGAGGTGTCAGCAGAGTAATGGCTTCTGTTAGAGAGAGAGTCCATAGCTGGCACCGGTCGGGATTTAAAACAATATTCTTTCCGGCATAATGACGAGGTAATACGGCTAGTCCATTTATCTTTGATTAGATTTTTTGATGCAGGGATTCATTCCCCCGGCTCCCTGTTTCATTATTCTTTCTAATTACCTGCACCGATTCGCCCATCAAGCATCGGTGCACCGGCAAGATGTAATTGCTTCTGCCATAAATCAAGAAACATTTGGGGGGTGTCTGGAGAGTTCCAGCTCCATTAATACAAACACATTGAGAAGCCCAGGCTTATGTTTTGTATATTGATAAACCCAATCATTTACTTTGACGTTTTGATAGGTGACGTGCTGGGTCCCCCAGCTGGAAGTTCTCACAGAGTTTTGTTTTGACAACATGTGGACAGGAGAGTGTAGCTCCGTCTCCATCTCATTAACAGGGCCAACATTGGCCTTGTCCCCACTTGAGGGAAATTACGGTCCACAAGCTAAAGCTGCATTCTCTGCTGAAGCTCCGAAGGCTCACAGCATCACCAGCGAGAATCTGGATCTCTGGCAGAGCCGCCTCGACACTCAGCAACGCTCCCCCTCTCATGTGTTTGTGGCTTTGACTTGTCATTGATGTTTTCGCTGCAACACCACACCAGTGCACCTAATGAGGTGTAGTGATCTGTGGTGGTAACCTGCAGCCAGCCAGAGGAGCGGGATTGTGTTCGATCATCCAGCCAAGAAATATAAAACCTGCTGTAAATGCTACAACATCACAAATGCAACACATTCTATGTCATTTTAAAGGTACAGTGTTTAAGATTTGGTGACATCTAGAGGTGAAGTTGCATGTTGTATCCATCACCTCACCCTCACCCCTCTGAGCTTGCACGAGAACCTGTGGTCGACTTCAGTTGTGAATCAAAATATGTTTAGTATGTCCACTCTGGGCTACTGTAAAAACATAGCAGTCCCCATCGAGAGAACGCGTTCCTCATGTAAATATACATTAATGAGCTGATTTGGGGGTGTTTTTGTCACCTCTAAAAATATTTCTAAACAATTACTGACATTTTCATGAATGTTTTTTTTTTTCCATTACCCTAAAATGAACCCATTCATATATATATACATGGGGAGTGGGTCCTCTCTATGGGGGGGCCGCCATTATATATATATTCATATGAGGAGGGGATCCTCTACGGTGGCCGCCATGTTTTTACAGTAGCAAAAGTGAACATTTTAAAATTATTTTCGTGAGTGTGAGGTGATGGATACAATATGCAACTTCACCTCTAGATGTCACCACATCTTACACACAGCACATGTAAGGTTTATGGAGATTAAATAAAACATTTGTAAATTCACAAAAATGTCTGTACATAGTTGTTTTTTTGAGACAAAAATGACGGAAATCTTACCCACTGTACCTTTAAAAGGCACTTCACATTCACATTTGTGATCTTGATGCCATCATGCCATATTACGGCTGCAGTCACAGTTGTCTGCCGAGGTCAAGGAGCGTATTCAGTCTTAATGAGACCCTGGCTCTGATAAACACTCAGCCTCCTCTGTTGCCTTATCAACATGTGAGAAAACCCCCATGTAAAAACATGCCCGGAGCAGAATGCCGCATATTCTGGTCTGCAGGGTTATTATTCTAATTTAGTTCAGGCATTAGGCAAATCAACAGCCCCCGCAGCAGCAGCTCAGTGGGGAGAAGTGCTGGAGGTGGAATGTGAATGAGCTAAGTTAAGGCAGACAGAACTGGGGCTTAGCCGTTAGCCTCGGGGTCAAAGTGATAATGCATGAACTCGTGCTTTGGCAGGCGGGAAGACGGCGCTACATTAGTGACCGGCGAGTGTTTGTGTTGAGCGGGCGCTTTATTCTGAAAAACCGACGCCATCAGTCTGCATGTCAGTGGATCAGGGGACAAACTGATTTGATGCTTTAAACTACTTCACAGTTGCTTGTTCCAAAGATTTGTCCGTTGCGTTTTATCTTCCACTGAGACTCTTTTGATGCATAGTAGCCTTTTTAAAGGCGCAACATGTAAGATCTAATCTATTGGTAAAGTTGCAAACGTATCCCTCACCTCACCCTTCCCTTTCCGAACCTGAAGGAGAACCTATGGTAGCCCTCGATTGCCAGTAAAGCTAAGAAGACGTTTGGTATGATCGCTCTGCGCCACTGTAAAAACATGGCTGCCCCTATAAAGAGGACCCGCTCCTCATGAAAATATACATTTAAGAGCTCATTTTTGGGGTAATGTGAAAGCGAACATCATAAATTATGTATATTTTTATATGTCATTTTTTTTCTACAGATAGAAGATACAAAAAATGACCAAAATCTTACACACTGCACCTTTAAACATACATTTTTATCTTTGCCCATCCTTGCTAATGTGGGTTTGAAATACATGTAATACAACAAATGCTATTGAAATATCAGGAGAGAGGGAGAGAGAGAGGGTTGCCATATGCCTTTTTGAAACCTGAATGAAATGTTATAGAAACTCAAAACCACCAGAGATGGAAAAGCTGAGCAAAGGTTATTTTGATCTCTCTCTCTGCTGTTAAATTTAGTCCTGCGGCACAGTGCGTCTGTGTGTGTGTGTGTGTGTGTGTGTGTGTGTGTGAGAGAGAGATCTGTTGACTTCTAGCCGTCCTTGTTTCATAGCGTCACGTCTGAGCACATCCTCTTCGTCCGGCCACGTTCACCGGCCAGTGAAGGACGAGAATGCCCAGTGCACTGAAATCACTGGAGTGCATAGCAAAGTAAATGGTGCCCAACAAAGCACTTAGCGCACTGTGTTTTACAGTGCATCCTACCCTCTTCAGAACCAGGACTTCTCAAGGCTACCACGACCTGCATTTACAGGGCTAAGTGCAGCCCATGCTAACTATTTAAAGTGGTGCTTATCCATTTTACACACACACACACACACACACACACACACACACACACACACACATACACACATATACTGTATGTGTCAGTCATAGTGATAAACTATATTTGAACACAACAGGACTTCACCTCCTCCCTCTAGAGGTGTCAAACATAGGGCTAGCGGGCCGAAACAGGCCCACTAGAGAGTTCAATCCGGTCTGCGAGATGCCTATTGTTTGAAACTAGCTGCTTCAAATTTCACCACTGGGGTTGCACACAACACTGTCAAGCAGTTTGCATTGTGTAGTGAATGGTCCCACCCACTTCCGATCAAATAGTGCTCTATGTGGCCCTTGAACTAAAAGGGGATTGATAGACCTGCTTTAAACTGAAATAAAACAAATATTTTTACTTGGCTATGGCCATGATGGAGTCAGCATCTGCTCAGCAGCAATCAGGAAGGGGAGTTGTTGTGTTCCCTGTTCATTCAACCAATAAAGTCTCAGCTGTGAATATAACATTTCACCCCATTTCTTAGCATCAGATAACGAATAAAAACTACAACCGAAAAATAATGACCAAAAAGTAGGGAGGATTATGGCCTATCCTGCAGTCAGCCACCAGGTGGTGATCAGTAACTTTGTGTTTGATTAGTTTCAATGATACTGCACCTTGTAATGTGTTATTTCAGTCATTTATGACTCAATAAAAAAGGCTTTGTGCATGGGTCAAACATATTTTAGATGATCATGAATTATGGAAGAGCAAAGAGTATGTAGTGCACATATTTATTGCCCACTGATGACACTCAACCAGTATTACTAGTAAAGGGTTTGATCGGATGACACTGATGATATTCCCCGGCTCAGTCATTTTCAGCCCCATCAATTTCAAATGTCACCCACAGAGTATGACACCGTTTAGTCTCCGCCCATCTATGTTCAAAGGTAAATCTGCTCTAGCAATTCTGAGCACATTGTATGATGGGACTTTCCCAGCCTGGCAGTTCCCCCAGGTGTCTGAGGCTGTTCATCTCTGGCACATGCACAACACAGTGGTGGGTTCACTGCTCTGACAACAGCCACATCCACAGTGGGGGACTGAGGTGAAAGGCAGAGCAGCCGAGGCAAGAGTCAGGACATTAGCTATTACTCTTGCTGAAGAGGTCATGATCTTGTTTATAATTCATGATACATTAACAGTTTTCTGTTTTGTTGTGAAAGGTGCAGTGTGTAGAATTTGGTGGCATCTCGTGGTGAAGTTGTATCCATCACCTCACCCTCACCCTTCTGAGCTGCAGGAGAACCTATGGTAGACCTCAGTTGTCATTAAATCTAGTACATCCACTCTGGGTAAAAACATGGCGGCCCCCGTTGAGAGGACCCGCTGCTCAAATATACAGTGATGGGGTTAGGTTAATATAAGGTTATGTAATTCTGTATGTAATTCTTTTGTAATATTTCTAAAAGTGACAAAAATGACCGAAATCGTACACACTGCACCTTTGAAAATGAATATTTCCCCTCATAATAGTCCCTGGAGGTCCCATAATAATATGTACATTTTTTGGATTTGTTTCTAAAGCCCTTTGTTCTCAATATATTTTTCCCTCTCCCAATATATTTTCAACTTCACGGTGAGCAGAATTACTTTAATCATCACGTTTGTTCGTAACACATGGCAGCTTGATTCTCACACTTGACGTGCTCCAGTTTCCCACAGACTGTGGATGCGTCTGCTGTATATTTCCTTTTGAACACAGTTCTGATGAATACATTGCCACAGATATTTCTGGCCCACTCACAGCAGCAGTGCTGGATGCACATAGAGTTTCATCCAGCCCCACTGAACGTGTTCAAGTGGCTTATGTTGTAACACTGAGTGGCTTGACAAAGGTGCACCTGGCAGTGACCCAAGTTAATATGGTTAAAACACTTAAGTGCCAGTGCCTGCCATCACGGAGGTACAAAGGGGGCTGAATGCAGAGCAGTGAGTCCTCAGAGAGTCTTGCAGGGAGTGGAACAGCGGAGTGTATATGGAGCTCTGATACCATTCGCAGCTGTGCTGAGGTCTGCATGGTGGCTGAGGTGACTGGGGCTGTGATTTCCCCGCAGTCTGTCTGTTTCTGCAGAGCTTGAATCAAATCAGCACATTTTGTAATGGGACCTCGTGCAGCGGGAACCCTAATTAAAAACCGCATACAAAGCCAATTACTTGAAATGTACTTGTCACACCGAGCCGAGAACCGTGAGAGCTATTGGGGCAGCGGACGGCCTGCTATTAATAAGACACGAAGGTGTGATGACAGGAAATGTTGTGTATCATCACAGAGGAGAATGATCACTGTGTATCATTTCATATAATTACCCGGCTTGTATTGTTTTCGCCTCTTATGTGGAAAGCTGTAGGAGCTACCACAGAGCTGTGCGGGTCGGTGTTTACATACAGTATTTGCTTGTTGGTGGATGTACACAATACTATACAATGCAGAATCAACATGCAACATGTTTTCAGTTTTATTATTTTTGTAGAGATTCAAATTAAGACTTGGTTCTGAAATGTAGGCGGGCCTTTACAATGTAGTATTTCAAGCTCTTACAATAATGTAGTAAACACAATAATGTAGTCATGAAAAAAAAGTAAAACATTTTGGTGATTGTACATGCATGTCATTAATGTCAGACTGTAATTTTCTACAATTTTTTTAGAAGTGACTTAAATGACCAAAATATTACACAACGCACCTTTAACAAGCCGGTACTTGCAGTTATGTGTTAATGAGTAGTTTTGTCCCACCATTGTGATGACAAGTGCTACTCCCCACTGAGCTCAATGTAGCAATCACTGTATAATTAATTCAATAAAATAGCATTGATATTCATACAATCGAGATTTGACAATGAAAAATATTTTGTGGGTAACGGGTATAGTTGTCCATTACCTGTGGCGATGAGTCAGCACTCTGTGGCTCCCTCACGCTGCAGTGCTGGAGGGATGTGTCTGCAGTGTCACTGGCTATGACACTTAAAACCCTGAATGGTCCGATGTGCACTGGAAGAAATAACCTGGGATGAGCGGTGGACAATGTCATGACATGACACGACCTTGGTGCTGTTGTATCAGAGCTTTCTAAAAACTGGAACTCTGGACCATTGGTTTGCATTCTAGGTAATGATATTGACTTATTGTTGGTCATTAGCTTTAAGAGGAAATTCAGTATCAGGACATTATTCAGAGATTGGAAGATGAAATAGTTTCTGGTGGACTGTGGGCTACAAGGACGAGCGATTGTCCGGTCGCTCTTGTGCATCTTAAGTTTGCGTCTTGATGGAGATAAGGAGGCCCCGCCCACTCTTTGAAGAGCTCGCTCATTACTGCGCCACTCCTCTCCAACTCCTGAAACTGATCTCCAAGAGGATTAAACATGAAAGCTCTTCAATCTGCTCACTGAGAAGCACAATTGTTCTCATTTGAGAACAAGCATCAAGCATTACGAGGATACTTAAAAAAAGGCCACATTCTTCACGCCAGATGTCCTTTGACAAAGAACGCCACTCTCTTTTTAATTCAATTCATTTAGTTCTTCTCTTACAATTGCAGCTGTCATCTGATGATAGTGAAACAGCAAACAATCTGAAGGGCATAACTCTGATATCCTCTGGTGGGTGTGAAGTGGGATCAAAGTGCTCCGGGCAGCCTGTGCCATGTCTGGGTTTGCTTAATCAAGTGAGAGTACACAGCGAGACTGGATCTCTTTGTACGTGATTTATCCGAGTCGTAAATCATTTGGAGTTGGGAGATGAAGAGCAAAGGGGAGGCTGAAGTATTTGAGGGAGTGGTGTGAACATGTCTCCCGATGGCTACAGTCAACAGTGAGTGCACTGAGACATCATGGGCTGTTGACGGATTTGACAGACAGACAGACAGGCAGACAGACAGACAGGCAGACAGACAGATGACTTTATTAATCCCTTTGGGAGGTCCCCTCTGGGAAATTGACACTCCATTACCCACAGCACTGTTAGATACAGTTTTAAAAACAATAAAGCTAAAGAAATAACAGTAAAGACAATAAGCAAAAAAATGTAATGTGTTTATTGCACATGTATTTGTGAAACGTGAATTGTGGACAGCTGTTTATTTTTTGTTCGCCCTCCTCCCTCTCCTCCCCCCCCCAGTGAGGAGTTGTACAGTTTGATGGCACAGGGGACGAAGGAGACCCCCAGTCTGTTGGTCCTGTATTGTGTAAGGAGCAGCCTGTTGCTGAGGCTTCTGTGGCGTCTCCGGTTGCTGCCGACAGTGTGCAGAGGGTGGCTGGTATTGTCCAGGATGCTGAGCAGTTTGTCGAGTGTTCTACTCTCTGCCACTGTCACCAGAGGGTCCAGCTTCATTGCGACCACCGAGCCGGCCCGCCTGATGAGCTTTTTAAGCCTGGAGAGGTCAGCCTTGATTGTGCTCCCGCCCCAGCACACCACAGCGTAGGAGAGAACGCTGCTAGACCACCGACTGGTAGAACATCCAGAGAAGCTTCTTGCAGATGTTGAAGGATCGCACCCTCCTCAGGAAATACATCCTATTACTTGTCCAGTTCAGCTTGGTGTCCAGCCACAGCCCAAGATAATTGTAGGTCTGCACGACCTCCACCGCCTCCGCTCCTATCAGAACTGACCTAGGACTGGGTCTGTCCCTACCGAAGTCGATGACCAGGTTCCTTGGTCTCGGAGGTGTTGAGCTGCAGGTTGTTGTTGTGGCACCAGACAACAAAGTTCTTCACCAGGCTCCTGTAGTCCTCCTCTTCGTCGTCTCCGATACACCCCGAGATGGCCGTGTCATCTGCAAAACAACGTTTCAGAGTTGTAGCAGAAGTCCGCGGTGTACAGAGTGAAGAGGGTGGAGACAGAACAGTCCCCTGCGGAGCTCTGATGTTGCTGACCACAGTGTCAGACGTGATGTTCTTCAGCCTGACACCCCACAGTGTTGGGTTGGTATGTGACGGAATATTTTTCTACAAACTCCATAAATGTCTCTTCGTGGAATGAATATCTCACCAGTGATTCATACGTTTGGCTTAACATTTGATCAATTGTAAACAATGTAGGGAGTAATGCATTAGGAAGTAACCTTTCTATCATATTCACTGATACAACCACTGTCAATAAGGAGCTATGAGCAGGACAATATATATACAATACAATATATATGTATATATATATATATATATATATATATATATATATACAATAATATATACAAAGGAGTTTTACTTTCCCAGTGGCACAAGAGTACTCCAACCAGTTACCTCTCTTAGTGGGTAATACTCTAATGAGCCAAATTACTTCTGAAAGACAGTAATATTGTACTTCTAGATACAAGGTACCACAACACTGATTGTAAATGGCCAGATAAAGGGTAAAGCTTGGGTGTCAAACTCATTTTAGCTCTTGAGTCACATTTTTAAATCTTAAGTGGGCGGGACCAGTGAAATGATAGCATAATGGCGCTACATCAATGTTGCATATCAAACCAGACACACACACACTCTACTCCTCCTCTTCTTCTCTCCAACTCATCAATGCCGAGCAGCTTGGGCTCCCCCTATTGTCCCGACACAGTAAGTACAGGTCAATAAACCAACTTGGCTGGATTTAACCTGCTGGCAGGCTAGTTCCAGCCCGTGGGCCATATGTTTAGTAGAGCCAAAGTTGGAGCGATTCTATATGTTCTTCAGTCAGCTCAGTTGGAGCAGGGCAGTGTTTTCCTCTGCATCCTCTGCTCAACTACAGCAGCAAAGGACAACAGGGTCAAACCCTAGGTCAAGATCACCTCCAGTTCATTTTTATAATGTGATTTTTTTTTTCATTTGTCAGACTGGACCGACCCAATACAAACTACAAACTGCATTAGATCTCTCTCCATGGCAACGTTTGCAGAATCACCACCTTTGTGACAGCATTCTCATTTAAGACCACACTGTTTTCTAATGACTGTGATTACAGAGCTTTCAGAGTTCCGTCTGATGTTTCTCTTACGTAATGTTAGAAAAACAACAGTAGTAAATCAGTCAAACCTACACCGGTCAGCCGGCACAGTGGGACCGCTGAACAGTGATTTGAGAGATATTGAAAACCTTGTTACCTTGGCACCTGGTACTGGATGGGCAGTTCATCATAGGCAGTAAGTGGACATGTGGTCCTCAAAGCAGAAGAACTGGGTAAGCAGAGAGTCAAACTGTGACAGCTGGACAGCTGAGTCAGCGCATCTCCAAAACTGCAGGTCTTGGGCATTTACAACAGAACAATGGCAGAGATGACCTGGTCTGATGGATCACATTTTCTTCTTTGTGGATAAGCATCTGTGTTGTCAACCTGGGCCGGACATGGATGCACTATGGGAGATAGACTAGATGGTTGAGGCGGTGTGATAGGGTTGGGTGATATTGACCTGGGAAAGCTTAGGTCCTTCAATTCAGAAAAACACTTACCTAGATACTGTTGCTGACTTACTGCAGAGACCTCTTTCTATATGGTAATGTTCCATAACATGAGTGGATCACGCAATTTGGCTCAATGGGCCTTTAAAGTCCACAGAACGAGACCATATAGAATAGAAAAGAAATACTTTATAATACCAGTGGGAAATTGCTTATCTGCCACTTGTGGGTTGTTGTCAGATACCACCGCTGATCCTTGGAGTTCTATTAGAGTCCATTCAAGGCTGTTTGGTGGCAAAAGGTTATGGCTCTTAACGCTCAATGACCAAGATTAACCAGGTAAGATGAGCACAATGTTTTCTGACGTACCTTTGTGCCGAGTCTGTGCACATGTGTAACATCAATAAGACGATTTGTTTAATTAGTAAATATGAATGGTTCCTCTCCCTTTTCCCCAGTTGCTGTGATTAAAAACTGAATTATTTATAATTCATGTGGCTCATCTGATGATTCAGTTTAAGTTCTGGCCAAGCATGTGATTGGTGAGATGATGATTCCCCTCCTGAGGCTGACCACATATATGTTGTGCTGGGGGCCTTTACATAACTGTGCACATTAGATAGGCTACAATATGCACCATGGATGTTAAGCACTTAAGCCTTGAGGCAGTGGCATCAGAGGTGAGGTGGAAACTGTTAGTTAACCTACAGCCGTTACGGATCAGATAGCAAGTAAAAGATGACTTAACACATCCAGGCTTCACACTCCACTGACTGATGGGAAGGACAGGGCTGCATTAGTGTGTGTGTGTGTGTGTGTGTGTGTGGTGGGGGGGGGGGTTGTTTATTTTATCCATGCGAGCCCAAATACAGCCTCTTGAATATTCATGACTTGTGCCTCTGAACGTCAGGACGCAGCGGCGGCTGTTCCTCCCTCCCCAGAGCGCGTACAGAAGGGAGGGAGGAGAGGGAGAGGGGGGGGG
>JAFBJT010104702.1:2843-16814 GCA_016785325.1 Chascanopsetta lugubris
CACTATAAGAGGCATCTGTGTTGGAGAGAAAAGGAGATTTTCTTATTTCTTATTCTTCCTCTGACCTCAAATCCACCCTTTTGAGAATCTTCCCACTTCCTCCGTGTCCTCGCGTGAACCTGTCGAACAGAAAAGGTACAATTTCCAAACCGGCCCAGACGAGGTCATGCAGCATCGGTCACTACAGAAGTTTGACCCAGTCCGACACCACACGTCTCACTGTGGATTGAGCAGTGAGCAGACAGCGGACAGCGTTCCCTCCCTCGGGGGGCTGCCGCTCTCCGCTGTCTGCTGAGAGGATGAGGCACCGCGGTGACGCCCCTCTGTGCTGCACCCCGAGGAGAGAGAGAGCACCCAGCTCGGGCTCCATCCGACTGCTCCATTACGTGGTGCTCACGTGCATTTCGTTTAAATGATATCAAGCGAATTGTATTTCGCTGTATGTGGTCGGATACCACCCATCCACCATTACCACCAGAAGTCAAACAATTGGGTCAATTTACGCAAAATAAATGATCTAACATCACGCACTTATGATTTATGGGCTTCTGCCGCAAATGAATCTGAATATTGGAAACATCACATGACGGCAGACTGTTTCATAGACGTTTCCCCCAATTCTGAATTGTCAGGTGCAGTTGAAATAAATAACAACGTGAATCGTTTATTTTAAGTTTCATGCAGTGGTACTTCTCATGATGACTGTTCATCGACCGATAGATAGTGATGTGTTTCCCTCAGGACCGAAGTTTGAGTTTTAGAGGGAGTGATTAAACACACAATAGGCCACAACAATCCACAGTAATGGCAGTAATGATAGTTTTAAACCACAATAAACCAGTACGATCCGGTTGTAAACTGTGTTCAAACCCCAGGACTCTTTCAAATCAGCATTAAATACATTTGGAGGCCACGTTAATGTGGTCGTACAGTAACTGCAGGCAGTTCGGCGGTAGCTTGTAAATGTAAATTGATTACATTTTGGAGGCGCTCCCCATCGTTTAGTATCATTCACTTATTCACCGCTGCAGCAGACACTCCACACAGCCTGGTCATGCAGATTATAGAGCTGCAGCAGCAGCTGCAGCAGCATCAGCAGCATCAGCAGCAGCATTAATTCAGACATAACATGGAGGTCATAGAGGAGATTGTTAACTTTAAAAAGTCTATTTGCCAACTCGTCTCGACTCCAGCGCTAGCTGTCTCTTTCTTATTCTAATTTAAGCTTTCAAACGAATCTGCCTCATAAAACTCTGCAGGAAGCTTTAAAGTATTTTTTTTCTAATTAGTAATAGTTGAACATGGTGGGCAATGAAATACAGACAGGCAATTAACAACGTTTATCAGCTGTAGAATCTGGCAATTAGCACTTTGATATGAGTCTTTAAAGCTGGATGAGCCGACTAACTGAGCTTCAAAGGGGCCACATCCTCTGTGTCAGCTGCAGGTGCGTCAGTGAGTGCGTGTGTGCGCGTGTGTGTGTGTGCGTGTGTGCGCGTGTGTGTGTGTGTTCAAATCCTGTTAAGTTACTTAATAAGCCGAGGGAGCGATTCATGCAAATCCCTTGTATTCAAATGAGACTGTATTAAGACGATTAGAAAGTTAAAATCAACAGAAACACATTTGAGACGTTTCGATTCGGCACAATGAGCCATGTGACGTTCGAGCCTATTTATGTGAATGTAAAAGCTGAGTCATGCTGTGATTCACTGATGCGGTGAAAGCTGACACCCGTATCCATGGCGACAAGGGCGCAAGGTTGGTTCCGGGAGTGGGTTTGAAGGAGGGCGTTTACTTCTGTTAACCCGCTTCTTCTAATGATGGTTTTCATTCAACGTAAACAAGGCCACTCGCGTGGTGAGTGTGTCATGATGAAAGGCGCGAGGACAATTACACCCATTACTGAATCAGCCTCCAATTTGAATGAGTTCCATCCAAGGAGTAGAAATGTCTCCGAAGTCCAAAATGGCTCAAATGTTTGTGGTCACATGATCTCAGGGGTATTTGATTCATGTACCTGCCAGGGCTCGTGTTTTTCTCTCAACACGTCGTTGTTCATGACACAAAGCACCGGGGGCCACTGATTGGTATTTGTGCTGTTTCACCAGGAAATCATTTCCCCAGTTGCACCGTTGTGTAGGGGTGTGTCAAGGGACTGTAGGGGCCCCAGGCAAAAACAGGACAGGGGGCTGTATACTCCTATATATACCACCCAAAATCCATAGAGAAAAAAAACAGTATAAATTGATATGTTGTCTACTGGTTGAATATACAGTGATCATCAATAAATAGTGACATTCAAATGATGAGAAAACACAAGATACCATTTATAGAATTTGCTGTTTGCCCCTAAATGGATTCTGTGGTGACATTTTGGCTTCAAGCAGGAGATGCAAATGTAACAGACTCAAACTATTGCAAGTAAACTCTTACAATTCTTACATTCCAGATCATTAAGAATATGACTTTATTCCAATTTAACTTACAGAATCATTCTAATCTTAAATGCTGCACATTTCAACCACACCCCCACTGTCTTGTAGTTGTGAGAAAGCTAGTAACATGTTTGCTCCATGGGAAAATGTATACTGTCATGGACTCCTGTGTGCAGGTTGGTGGTGTACGTTGTGTATCAGCCATTGTCAACGGCCCCTGCTCCAGAGGCAAGTAGGAGTGGGAGTGTCAATTTGTAGAATGTAAATATAAAGAAATATCAACAATGACAGCAAAAAGATATTCTTTGTACAGTGTCAACAGCATTTGAAAGTTTTTGTTGAAAAGTTCTGACACAGCGTTGTGACCTCTGCGGCTGACCCACAGACGCACGCTGTCACCCACAGTGGATAAACACTTTCACTTCAGCGGAACAAGCTGCCATCATTAGTGCGCTAATTCATTTCCAACAACAGAAGTGACATGATAAATAGACAACACTAAAAAATAGCAGAGAGATTTTAGAAAATCAAACTTCCAAAAGATAACTTTTATTCAGCTTCTTACTTGTCAGCGTCTTATTGTACCATAATGTATACAAATACTGTACACTGCATTACAAATGTCATGTATTTTGTTTATGTTGATTATGTTGATGTTAAAGTTATATATGTATGTATATATATATATATTTTTTTGATATAAAAATGAATGAATGAAGACCTGTTGCTCTCACAGTAACATCAAGCCCTCGCAGCAGTATCGGTCATAGGGGAGTTGTTTACTCGTTTGTCCTCTGCACAGTCATGACTCCATTTATTTTGCCATCGATCTCAAAACACAGAGACCCGGCCCCTCCATCATTTGGGCAGGATGCTGTCACTCAGGAGTCCTTGGACGCTCATTCATCTTAAGACAAGTGTGTGGACTAAATTATCCCCGACCTGTCCGGGCTCACTCGTTACCTCTCTGTACTTCTGACGCCACTTCGTATCTGAGGCTCAACTTTGTCCTGACGCGTCCCCAGCGTGGTTTGTATTCATGGGGCGCTTCTCTTGCTCATGTCTCTTATAATGATGACTCAATACAATGACTTTGGTATAATGCATTCACAGGCATTTGTAGCACTCTGGCTGTGGAATGGGGATGAGTGGGATTGATCTGCCGACCTAATTTCTAACCACGCTCATTCATCATCAACACGGCTCAGAATCCAGTCGCTTTATCCGCACTGAATTCGCCATATGTGGGTTTTAAGTGTAAAAGCAGGACGTGATTAAAAGAAAGTTTCCCGGACAGCTTCAATTTCCTGAAAGCAACTGGAGGTTCTTTATGTTTGTTTTCACCCAGTAAACTCTCTTTCTCCAATTATTCTCATCAAATATTTATACATAATTATGAAACTTAAAGCCTGCCACGCTGCTCCTTCACTCCGTCTCCTCATTTCCTTGCCGCTGGCGCTGCGAGGCCACAGCAGGGGGACAAGCGCTGAATGACGCCCAGTCCTTCCTCCACTTCAAGGGAAATGAGATGCTTAAAGGCTCCAGCCAAGATTTATCCTGTTTATTCAATAATCATCCATTTGCACCCCGATCCCTTACTCCTGCTCTGACTGAAGCTTCCTGGGTGATTTCATTACGCCGTTCGGAGCTTTATTCCACCAACAAATGGCTTGTGTTCACACTCCTGTGTGTGTGTGTGTGTGTGTGTGTGTGTGTGTGTGTGTGTGTGTGTGTGTGTGTGTGTGTGTGTGTGTGTGTGTGTGTGTGTGTGTGTGTGTATGCGACTCAGATTAGATTAAAACTTTGGAATGAATTGATAGAAACTTGGAGTAAAACTGCTGTTTAATTCAAGTAAAAGCCTAATGACTTTTTAGTGTTAGTCCATATGTGTGTGTGTATAGTATGCCGGGTTTGTTGTTTGGTGTTTGAAGACACACCCATCAAAGTTGGCCCAAACCAATATTTACTGTTATTTCTAATGATGATCTCAAACCTCTAAACTCATGTTTGTACATTCAGGGGGTCCAATCTGGCCCGCGAGATTGGACCCCCTGTACAGGTCATAAATAAGCTTTAAATGACCTGCTGTGGTCAAAACACTCAAAGGATGAGCTGTTATCGCTGTTCTCTCCTGCCTGTTTTGGCCCTCTCAGAAAAATGCTCTGTTTTGAGGGGGCAGCCTCAGAAAAAGCAGTCTGGCCCCAAACACATCTCATCTACACTCGACACTTTACCTTTATTAGTGCCAGAATATTCGTTTTTGATTTCCTTGAGATCACTGTATAAACTTCATTTACATAACTCAGGCCCATTTGAATTTGTGCAACCAGGGACTGCCATTCTATTTTCCATCCGTGCTCATGCACTCATTTGCATACAGTATGTTTTTATTATCCAGTAAACACAAATGAATTCAACCTTCGTATTTGTCTTACACAGAGACTCATGTTGAGTCTGCAGAGTGAAATTCCCCTCACTCATAAACATAAACAGGACCTTTGATACTGACTCCGAGTTCTTCCATCAATATAGAAAGTTCTGAGGAGAAGGAACAGCGGGGGAATGGTAAGTACACACAGACTCGGGGTTAAGGTCAACATTGGCGTCGATATGGGCATCAAAGGACGGAAAATTAGCTATTGACACTGATGACTTTGTAGATTAAAGTATATTGACTGCAGCACGGAGGGAGACTGATTATTATTTTACTAAAGTCAGAGCTTTTTTTTTTGTGTGCGTGTCAGCATCAAGTCGCAATTGCCTGAAAGTGTAGCTTTAAATGTCTCAGCACTCGGGCTCTGCTGTTTGGCTGTGGATGGGGTTAATGTGATAGTGTGATGTCTTGTCTGAGTCATCACTGTCAGGTCCCGGCTCCCGCTCTTCTCCGTCTTCACCAGAGCAGTGACACCTCTGTCAGGGGACGGGCGAGTCTGACGATACAAACGGTGAACAGAGGTGAGAGTTTGCGCAGCAACACGAGGAGTGTTCGAATCCAACGGGCATGGAAATATCACCAAGTGACGAACACGCTAAAAGCTAGAATACATTTATCGCGTGAGTTTTTCTTAAAGGTGCAGTGTGCAGGATCGAATGATCTTGCTTATTGTAGCAGCAGTCATTTCTCATTAAAACGACCGTAAAATCATCGTGATCCAACATGTCCTCGACAAAAGGAACCTTGTGTAAATGTTAATGATCATAAAAACAACAATGTGCACATTCACATTCACATTCTATTAAACCTTGTCATGAAATCATTTTATGTTAAGTCCCTGCAAATAGACTTCTGTCAGCGAAGTCTTAAGATGATGAAATTGTCTATGTTTAGCGTGCCTTCATCTGGTTTTGGTCTCAATCAGGCACATTGTTTACCATGACAACTGGCTCATTTTCATTCCATCACCGTTTGAAGCTGTGCATAATTGAGGGCGTGGCTTCTTGAGTGACACCTGGGCTGGCCTGTCACGCTCTGTGAATGCTAAGACTGCATCATGGGCCCCACCCCAGCTCTACCATGTGCTCCTTTTTTTGGATGAACCAGGAAGTAGGAGGCGTTAGGCATCGGCAGGATGGCAACGAGTGACTCAGAAACCAAAGAGTGACGTCACAGACCGTCGGTAGATATAGATGATGAATCACACCTGGCCACATAGGAACAAGATGAGTAGCCACGACGTGGTTCTCTTACATGTATGGACTGTTAGGGCGGGATGAGGGGTATATACAGCAGTTAATGCAACATGCAACTTTTCCACTAGATATCACTTAATCTTACACCCTTCTGACTCAAATTTGTCTTGAGAAGGAAATGAGGATTATGATCATAATTATTCTAATGGGGATAATGACAGTAATGATGATGAGAATAATAAATCAACGTATCCAGCTCGAGATGTTTTTGAAAAGTAGAGGATAATCAGTGAAATAAAAGAATGGAACCTCACTAAAAAAAGGCACTGTTTTATTGTACAACATCACAAGTTGAATATTTAAGGTGCAGGGTGTAAGGTTTGGTGACATCTAGAGGTGAAGTTGCATGTTGTATCCCTCCCCTCACCCTCACCCTCACAGAATCTATGGTAGACTTCAGCTGTCATTAAAACTCGATAGATGTTTAGTACATCCACTTTTACTGCTGTAAAAACATGGCGGCTCCCGTAGAGAGGAGCCCCTCCTCAGGTAAATATACATTCATGGGCTCATTTAAGGGAAATGAGAAAAAAGAAAACATTCAGACTCTTATGAATTCATGAAAATGTCAGTATTTTTGTAATATTTTCACAAGTGACAGAAATGACCAAAATATCAAACACAGCACTTTTAAATAAATGCTGCAAAAATGTAATTAGTCAGACTTTGTTTCTTTAATTATTTCCCCTTTATCTTCATTTTCAGAGCTGCTGTTTGCAAAGGGAATACTCTTTTTTCCTCCTAATTACCCTGTGATCTGTTTATTCCCTCTAAATGAGACGGAATGAAAGTCACAGATTAAGATGCTCACCAATTCTCAAAGCCTCCTGAGTCACGATTCCTGCTCTGACATGATAACCACGCAGAGCTGATTGAGGGGGGTGACCTTCACCGACGCGTCTCCGGCGCCGGTGCGAAGGGCAGCCTAACATTGGCGTTGGATTAACCCCACATTCCTAATTAGCACGCGCGGGATCAAGATCAGGCCACCTCACAATCGAGGAGCGTCCGCGCAATTATGTTTATCACAAATCAAAATCTAACCAGGCTGGTGCACAAAAAGGTTGATTGTAAGGGAAGGATTTGGAAACGGTATTGATCTGTTCTGGGTGGGCTGGGGGGCGGGGGGGGGGGGGGGGGGGGGGCTTGCCAGGGGGGGGGGGGTGGGGGGCCGGCGGGGGGGCGACGGGGGGGGGGGGGGGGGATCTTGCCAGCAGGGAGAGAGCATTGAACATAATTCAGTTTCTGACTTGGACTCTGATTAAGCCCCTTTGCTGTTCATCACACTGCACAGACCGGAATGTCCTTCTTCTTCTTCATTTCAGTGCTGCTCCACCTTCAATCTTCTTGATAGCGCGCAGCCCTCAGTCTTCTCCTTTGGGGGAGAGGGGAGTGTATGTGTGTGTGTGGGGAGGGAGGGGGGGGGGCGGTTTGCACCTTGGCAGGAGACGTAGATCTTTAGGGGATAGATTGTGATGCCTTGGCCGGAGTCGCTCTGCGTGATGTGTGCCAGCCCCAAACAAAGCGGCATCCTGGACCTCATTAGTTGCATCATGGAATGGATTGATGACATGCACGGAGGAGCAGTCGATAGCAAATATCAATGAAAATATCCAATTGTCACCAAATCTTACAAACTGCACCTTTAAAAAAAATAAATAAATAAAAATCACTTTTTAATGCCAATAAGTGAACAGACATGTGATATTCCCCTTTCTGTGACCTTCCATTACCTTTTATGATGAATGAATCAGTTGTACTCTCCTGGGAAAATGATATCACTGCGATGCATATGGCATTTACACTGACTCCAGAGTCTATGACTGCGAGCGCCAGCAGGCTCATTGTGGGCGAGTCAGTTCTCGCCATCTTGCTGATGCCTCCTGCTACTTCCTGGTTCATCCAAAAATGGGCAAAGAGGTGGAGCACAGATTGGAGCATTAAGGGCCCACCCTTAAAGGCAATATAACAAAAATAAGGAAGTTGAGACGAGTCTTTTATTCACGTCTAAAGTTGATCATTTTAACATGGGAGTCCACGGGGACTGACTACCTCTTGGAATCAGCCTCAAGTGGCCACCCTGTGAACTGCAGGTTTTTCCACTCCCATATTAACCTCATCCGTCAGCCCTGGAGGTTGCCACTTGGGGGGGAGTGATTGTGTTTGGGGGGCGGGGCTGCACAGGCAGCGATTGCAGTTCTCCTCACTGCCACAGACATCACTATAAACAACCATTTTTGGAAAGTGCCCAAGTGCTCATTGATTGGTGGAGACTGTAATTGTTATCTTTACCGTGTTTATTTCCAAATATCTTTCTTCTCCAGATTGATGTACATCACAATCTAACGCCCAGAGAAGGATGTACTTGAGTAAAAAGCAGAGCTGCTGTAGCAAGTACTGACTGTTATCATCGTGCATGTTCAGTGTCGTAAACCTGACAGCATCTTCCCCGTGGATACGAGAGAGAGGCTGAAAACTCGTACGAGCAGACACAACAGATTCCCTTTTATTGTACTTGACCTTGCTGGGCCACTGTAATGAGGCGAACCTTTGCAGAAGTGGACCACTTCTCCAGCGTTTCATTAAATCTAATGATTTCCTTTAACTCTTTTCAAAGGTTGTGCCGTAATGATTTCAACAATCGGTTTGTTTTACCGTTCGGCCGTGCGCCGTCGAGACGGAGACGCCGAGACTTGGAAAATACGAAACCTCGGCCCGGACGGCGAAGGCGACCGCCTCTGACAAGTCACATGACGAGATACAGGCATAGTTAAAAACTCAAACAGCCGCGGCGAAGGCAAACTTCACTCATTCCGCTCGCCGCTAATGACTTCCCCTCCAGCGTAGTTTGAAATGTGACTCGTGCACTTAAACAAATGCGGCCCTTTGCTGCTTCACCACCCAGATTTGCATTCGAGGAAATTTGTCAATATAAGGCTGACGGTTAATCGCCTGCGTCCTACGGCATGAAGACGTTCTGTTTTGGAGATGGATGTTGGTTGTGGAGCTGCTCTCCCGCTTGTGGCAGAGATCCCAAAGAGAAGCAGCGAGCCCGGCGAGATGCGCGCCACATGTCTCCGAGCCTGTGTGACTTTGATCAATGTTTGTCTGATTGACTGAGTTAACAGTAGCCTGGAGTGTGCACCTGCCACCTGGCTGCAGAGATTATGCCGTGTCGCTGTTCATTAAGCCAGAACCGTTTAAACGCACTGGACTTGTTTCGAACAACGCACAGGACCCGCAATTCAAATGAACACTTTAACCTTGATTCACACAAGGTCCGGGTGAGGGCGTGTGTTTGAAACGTCGAACTTCGGCTTTGTTTAACGCTGCAGTGTGAAGGATTTCGGAGGTACGTGTCTCTAAATGTCTGTCGCGTGTTCATTCAGGGCCGTGGTGCTGCAACATGGCGGCCTCAGCGGTGAGGCTCTCATTTTAGGGGGACGAAAATGACTATGCAGGTGATTACACACTCATAAACACATCAATACATTCATTGATATTCTTGCTCTGCTGATAGAAAAGGACATTATTTGCCCTAAATCTTACACACTTGACATTTAAAGGACATCCTCAAGTTTCCCTCAGCTTGCTCACGCACTTGTTGGTCTTTTCCTATCAGATGATATTCTACATAGCAGCTCGCTGTGGCATCAACATTCAAGGCGCAGAGAATGAATTCACCATGAGGAATATCCACATGGTAGTTTTAATGATAAACTCCACCACCTTCATTATCAGCTAAAATGGTGAGTGAAATGTTGATGCTGCTAACATAAAAGAATTAGAGCCCATGAAATGTGTTGCCTGCTGAATAAAAAGTGGAGAGGATCCTTAAGTTTTTGTGATTTAAATCACACGAGCGGCTGATCAATGATCAAGATAAAACGTTTGACCTTTAAAGGTACATGTTATCAGTGGCTGACTTACACTGCGCTGAAGATCCAGTGTATGGGATTTTATTTGTTAATTAATTGATTTAACTACTTACTTATTTATTTATTATCTATTTATATAACATTATTATGATATTGATTTCATTTCACATTCTATTGACAGAAATGTCATTAAAAAGACTTCCACTGTTGTTTCCACGGGTATATGTAATGACCTGGCTGCAACAGCGTCCGTGTTGCACCACCACGTTTTGACAGTATAGCCTATAGGGGACAATCTAATAAATAATGGTACACTCTCCTGTTTGCTAGCACATTGTGCTGATGATTTCCAGTGAAATGCAGCAGGCGAGGTAAACTCAGTGAGAGTGAAACACCGAGCTTCCTCACAGCAGAGAAAGATGTTTACGGTGTAACGTCGGCTGTAATTCCAGCAGCGTATCTCCAATACTTACTTGTCATTTTTGCCTATTCGCCTCATTTTCATATGCAGACTGCAACAACCGTGACAGCACCCGTCACTCAAAGGTCCAGACTTTATTTAAAAAAAACAAAAAACAATGTTTTTTGTGAGAGAAAGTGGAAAATGATGTTTGAGCTGAATGTGTTTGGGCGAACATGAAATAGCTGCGTGCACAGAGATGCGCTGATGTTCTGCAAAGTGCCTCGAGGTGTCATCAAGAGTGAAACCTGCCGTGTAAACACAGACGACGTGCCCATTACAATTCAACACAATATAAATCACAACCAGTTCAGTTGTCAACAGACATTTTCATCTGCCCATAGTGATTGCTAACAACTATGTCCTCGCTGTCTATCAAACGGGATTTATTGTCAGACCTGCCATGTGTACATGATTCCCAGCGCTAACCTACGAGTGCACACGGAAGTGCTGCATGCATGGCGCAGAGAGACGATGCGAAAAAAAAATAAAAGAATTGTCTGTTTCTTTCGCTCATAAACACGTAATTAATTTCGCATCAGGGGCAGAGAAAACGATAGACGCGTTGCCTGCTCAAAATCGGCTCGGTAACAAAACATCACGGTGAGTGGTGAGTGGATCTCTGCCCGCTCCCCGTGACCTGCCCTGGCCTCTCTGTAACATTGCTTTTCCGATGATTGTGTATTTGTCCACACAACATCGGCCTTGTGATTTCACTTGAGGACCATACGCTCCCTTTAATTTGTCGAAAAAGTGCCAGACTATCAAACACATCTCGGTGTTATCTCTTTCCACTTCACGGAGCTCTCCCTCTCTCCCCTCCCTCTCTCTCTCTCTCTCTCTCTCTCTCTCTCTCTCTCTCTCTCTCTCTCTCTCTCTCTCTCTCTCTCTCTCTCTCTCTCTCTCTCTCTCTCTCTCTCTCTCTCTCTCTCTCTCTCTCTCTCTCTCTCGCTCGCTCGCTCGCTCGCTCGCTCTCTCTCTCCTGTTGTGCCCATTGCAGTAAACATCCCTGAGCTTTAACTCCGACTCTCTGCTCTGCTAATGTGCGACCAGGGAGTCACTCCAGATTGCACTGCGCACTTGTTTCTGCCGTTTTAATGGGATTTTTCAGACGTTCTTTAGTAAGGATATACACAACTAATAAAAGCAATGTCAGCAAGAGTAATAGCGTTATTAAATGCTTATAAATTTATAAAGAGATGTTAGCCTTTGATCCATTCATTCAAAAAAATTGTCCGCAGGCGATTTATTTCAACTTTAAATTACATGTGAGGAAATAGAAGTCCGGGTCCCTGATGTGCCCTGGCCCCCACATAGACTTGGTTGTGTTATAGGGAAACACTCTCAGCACGTAACGCTCAGCATTGAATTATTACCTACATGTTGTTTGATCATACACAGGTTGAAGCTGCAGAGCCAGGATTAAAGAGGCATTCAGGTGTTTTCCAAAATGGTTGTTTATAGTGACACCTGTGGCAACAAAGTGCCTTAAGTATCACCCATAGGCTGTATATAAAGACGGACGTAGCGTCTGTGACGACACCCATTTGTTTCTGCAAGGTGCTCATTATGCTCATTGTGGGCGGGTCATTGGTGCCAATGCTTAACTCCTCCCACTTCCGGGCTCCATCCAAAAATGGGTAAAGAGGCGCAGCACAGGCAGAGCTGGGGGTGGGCCCATGGTGCTGTCGCAGCACGTGACAGGTCAGCCCAGGTGTCCCTCAAGAGGCCACGCCCCAATTTTGACATGGGAGTGGATGGGGATTGACTTGCTCTTCGATTCAGCCTCGAGTGGCCACCCTGTGAACTGCAGGTTTTTGCACTTGCGTATTGGCCTCATCTGTCAGCCCTGGAATTACCACCATGGTCTTCCCTTTTCCACATGTGCAAGCACTGACACACACACACACACACACACACACACACACACACACACACACACACACACACACACACACACACACACACACACACACACACACACACACAGTGAGGTTGAGCTACAACACACTACCAGCGGTCCAACCACCAGGTAGTAAACTGTACCTGGGCTTGAGACCAATGAGCCAAGTGGGAGAGCTGGTTGTTTGTTTACATCCTCTACCTCTAAACTATTATGCACGATTATTGCTGCTACCGCACCAGAGCGAGCCCCTGGCACTAAAGACCACAGGCTTGGAAGCGAGCCCACTCCTTTTCCATCGCGGCATTTTCCCAAGAAAAACGTGACCCAAGTCACTTTGCATAATCGCTTACTGATTGTGTCTCATTTTTAGCTTTTATGTAATACTGTAATGTAATATATGCAACATTAAACAAAAGAATAAATGTTTATCGGCCCTTAACACGGGTGGAGTGGTCGCTGCGGAGCATATGCCGCGTGCACGTGTCTCAAACAATGATGTCCGGAGGCCTTATTCCGAAAGATGGGAGCAGCAGACAGCCATGGCGCCTCGGGCCCTGCTTTGCTTTCGGATCCAGCTCATGTGAAATTGATGTCTGGCGGACACTGATCCATGCTGAAATGGGACAACAACCGCTACAAATGTCAAAATCACTGTGGTTCATGCCCTTTCCTTTGAGCAGCGCCATTTTTCTCTCCCCGGTAGCTACCGGGGAGGTCAAGCAATTCAAATTAAAGGGGCCACGTAAAAGGAATAACGGACCCAGCGGTCGGCGGCCGAACGTGCTCCAGTGAATCAAGGGTATATGCCAAGCATGCTAAAGCGAGGGGTCCGGCCTCTCTTCTTCAGGGGCATCTGGTGGGGATTTGCAGACGTATCATTCTCGTTGGAGGACTCTCTCAGCTCCCGCATGAGTTTTACAATTCCACTTAACAACAGCGTGACACATTACTTCCTCATCATGTCTGTCCTCCTGTGGCCTCTTGTTTCACAGCATCTCTTAAAGCATAAAAAAGCAGCAGCATCCATATCTGGAATAGCAGATGCGCCGTTTTTTTTCTTTCTTTCTTCCCCCCCCCCCGTAGCCTTTTTCAAGGACACCATGCTTTGAATTAGGCCGAGACATCGATAGCAGCATGGCCTCAGACTCTTCATACCATTCATCTCTTCCCCTCTGTGCAGAATGTTCTGCTGCTCAGCACCAGGAACATGCAGTGAGTGGGAGCCTTTTCTTTTCTTTTTCATCTGCGAGCGGCAGGTAAATGTTTTTTCCAACTGGCAAATTCAGATGTTTTTTTATAAATTCTTTTCAATTTTACTGTGTACTGGTAATTCATGTGGTTCTAAAATAACAGCTGTAAAGTAGGTTCATCATACAGATATTTTTTCAAATACTTCATTCACCTAATTGATATCAAAGGGGCATATTATGCTTCTTTACCAATGTCTTCCTGTCTCTCATTCACTTGTATTGATTTTCTTTGTATATAGATGTTATTTCTTGTGTACTCATTGAACAGCAAAGAACTGTCTGACCATCTGAGGACACCCCCGCCCCCCCCACCCCCACATCCCTTCCTCTGAATTGAATCTTTACCACCTGA
>JAFBJT010104703.1:0-13821 GCA_016785325.1 Chascanopsetta lugubris
GATCAGGTATTGACAAATATTCTATCCATTAATTTGGGTTAAATAATATGAATATGCCATGTTTTTGTTTGCAGTTGAATTGATGCTAAGTTAAATTTGTTATATATCTATCTATATATATATATATATATGTATATATATGTATATATATATGTATGTATATTCCTAGCAAACGTTTTGTTCATACAAAGATTTGCTCACACCTCTGCTCTGTACAAAATGATCTGTATTCACCTGTTTAACTCTTTGCGTTGCTGCACTTTCACCTTTCCTTGATCCCTGCCGCTGCTCCCCAACCACCGACCCCCTCAGCTCCCCCATCTTCCAAGGCTGCGTCAACGAGCGCATGGCCGAACGCACGCCCTCGCCCACTTTCTCCACCACTGACTCAGAGATCACCGAGATGGCGGACGAGCGCCAGAGTGAAATGTCCGATCTGATCGACGACGAGGCGTTTGTGGATGACACCAGCTCGGACGCTGGCACCGAGGAGGGCTCGGACATCTTCAGCGACGGCCAGGACCCGTTCTACGACCGCTCCCCCTGGTTCATCCTGGTGGGAAGGTTGGTGACCGACATCAGCATTTCCCATGTCCCCCACTCATGAGCTGGGACAGGAGTTTGGGTGGATGTTGGATCGGTTTAGTTGGTCTTAATCTTAAAGGTCCAGTGTTTAAGGTTAAGGTGTGGTGAGTCCACTGGATTCAATTTCATTTAAAGCGATGATGTTTTCATAAGTGAATTATCACCTGAATATACATAATGTTACTTTCACATCACCCAAATGGTAACCGTATATATTTACAGTATTTATTGTTTGAAAGAGATAGAAGCTGATCCCCACATCATTTAGCAAAAGCAATCAGTAATTATCATACATGATGAATCTGAGTTCATCAGTTGAACAGTCAACATCTTTTTCCCAATGTGAGCCCAAGGAAACAAAGATACTGGCTGTACCATACAGCTACATAAAAGCTGCAGTACCTCCATTTGGCCACTACATTTTTATTTTGCTTCAAAGCGCAGCTTCCTTTATCCTCTTGATGCAGCACATAATTGACCGTATAGGATTCAAAACATTGTGATTTTTCATTTTATATGTGCAGAAAGAAATTCAGGGTATCATCACGCACCATCAGCATGTCATTGACACATGATCAGTAAAGCCGTTCCGGGCCAAGAACTACTTTCAGAACCAGATCATGTGGTGTATCCAGAATGGCTCAGCAGAGATGAGGTGGAGCAGACCTGAATGTCGTGATGTGATCAGTCATAGTTGTGTGCTTCCAGGCCTAAACTTTAAGACTTCCTTTTCATTTAGTTACCAAAATAATGAAAAGCCGTCATCCATCGTATTTCTCCACCTCCGGCCCTCGACATGTCTCACCCCCCCATCACTGCCCTGACTGTCTTACCTCCCATCTGTTTTATATCACATGTATCTGCTGTTTATGTTCCATAGTTGTCTGCCATTTTGTTTTTTTGTTTTTAATCTTGATTATTTTGGTTTGGTTTTATTATTTTATTGTAGTTAAATCATTTGTTTGTTTTATTTTCATCTTTATTTTATTTATTCATTTTGCCCGCATTTAACCTGGAATTCCCCGTAGGTTCATAACCTTTGTTTTAACATCGCTGGCAAAACGTGTCATAGATGATATTAACTCCGATTCAGTTTGCAATCCCAATTCATGTTTGTTTCTGTTCAATATCAGTTGTATAAAGATCCTGCTGGCGCATTTGAAATCACAGCACGTTATCGGGGCTGAATCATCGGTGTCGTGAACATCATCAGAAACCCAGTGTGCTGATCTCAGAACAGGGCGACGGATGATGTGGGCTTCAAGCCAGCCAGACTCCGCAACGGCCATAGCTCAGCATCGGAGTCGTGGTGACATCAGAGATTTTTACAGATTGATATCTCTCCTCCGCCTTGGCCTTGAGAGGGAGGGAGGGAGAGAGAGAGAGTGAGTGAGTGAGTTAGTGGGGGGATAGAGGGTCACCGTGGGGCCAGCGAGGCAAATCAAATCCCACAAAACAAAGTGTCAGGGACTGCGCTGCTGAGAGACTCGCTCTGCCGTAGCACAGCACAACACAACAATAAACCACACTTTCATGGGCTTTACTGCCGCATCCCTGCCGATCTGTCATCTCCTTTGCCACGTAGTTTCAAAATGAAGTGGAGGGTTTAACCTGCTGCTGATTTCAGTGCCCTGTAGCATGTAGACTTTTCTCTTCAAATGTCTGTCCTTATTATTATTTTTGTTTCTGCTTTTCCTTTAACCCGAATGTCACTAATATTTTACTGTTTAATGTTGTTGTTGTCGTCATTAAGGTGTGCTTAACCGTGCAAGATGTGTCATTGCACATTATACCCTTGTGTATTGGGGAGCCTGTGCAGAAGACTGAATGCAGCTGATATTCTTTCGATGAATTAGATGCTTCAGATATCATCGCAGTTACTCTCTGCACCAAAATCAGATTTTCATGTCTCTGCCTTTTTGTTTTTCGTCCCCAGAGCGTTTGTGTACCTGAGCAACCTGATCTACCCTGTGCCACTGGTTCATCGTGTTGCCATAGTAACAGAGAAGGGCGCGGTGCGTGGCTTCCTGCGCGTGGGGGTCCAGGCGATAGCTGGTGAGTAATTAATGAGCAACAGGGCGCTGGGATCTTCTTGCGGCGGTCTTATCCTGCAGATGATGACAATTCTATTTCTGGATTCTTTTATTTAAGACCTCAGAGCGACAGAGTGTTAAGTGATGACATATTTGCTCAGCAGCTTAAAGGTGCAGTGTGTAAGATTGAGGTGAAGTTGTTTTCATTCATGTTGGCAGAAACGGAACGTGAAATGATTACTCTGTAGTTGTTCCTGTGTATAATCACTTGAATCTGTTTTTTTCAATAACCTGGAATGAACCCTTTATATTTATAGTCAGTACAGGCCCTCTCTCCACGAGGCTTTTTTTACCATAGCCCAGAAAGGACAGACTAAACACTCTAGGGCTTGAATGATCTTACCGCATGTTCTCCTACACACTTGGAAAGGAAGAGGGTGAGGTGAAGTGCACCTTAAGATGTCACTTCATCTTATACATTGTGCCTGTAAAAGCCCGTCTCTATATTCAGGCTTTTGATTTAGTGTGGTGTTACTCGAATGTTAAAGGTGCAGTGTGTGAGATTTGGTGACATCTACTGGACCTTTAAATGCACTCTGTCTGTTTACAGTATTGGTATGTGGTTTCCTCCCATTTCACACATTGAATTACCGTCTTCCTTATTTTTAGTTTTCATTGTTGTTAGCTTTATTCAGGGTGTCTCCTTATCAGTGTTTGAATTCGTTTTCTTACTCTTGGATCATTAATCATTGATACACTTTGAACTGCACTTACCTGTAAAAATAAATATTTTCTATTGAGTTTGAAAAGGCAAACACTCTGATGATTGAGAGGACTATTGATGGTGACTTTTCAAGCCAGACAAATGTAGCGTTGTTCATGCAGCAATAATCATTTTCAATGTTTTGATATAAAAATACCTTTTCCTCAAATATCTTGATGAATTAAGCATATAGCTCTACCTTCTATATCACTGTGAAAACAATTGAAAGGACCCTTAGTGTCGCCAGTCTGCTGCTTGGCGCATTCTGTTTGATGTGCCGTGTTCTTGAGCAGCTGCGTCTGTGATCAGACCTGATAAGAGGCTGTTTTTTTTGTCTTTGTAGCCGACGAGGAGGCTCCAGACTACGGGTCAGGAGTAAGACAGTCAGGAACCGCCAAGATTTCTTTTGATGATGAGGACTTCAAAACGGTAAGCCTCGAGTCAAATGAAAGGAATCTGTTACTTGGGAAAACACTCCTCTGTGTGTGTGTGTGTGTGTGTGTGTAGTATTGGATTAAAGTCAGCAGAAAAGCAGTTGATTGAAGTTATGTTTACATTTAGTTCATAACCGCTACGTCATTCTTTATTTACTTCCTATAAAAGTAAATGTACATTTCACCCAAATAGTGATGAATTCCTACAGGTGGCGTTTTCTCCGTCTACCAGCTGCTTGTCTCCCTCCTCCTACTCGTGTTTCTCCTTTTCTTCCAATCAGATTGACTTTCCCTCCACGGTGATGACCCGCTCCGGCTTGTCACTAGAAGAGTTACGCATTGTGGAGGGTCAGGGTCAGAGTTCAGAGGTCATCACCCCCTCAGAGGAGCTCAACAGAATCAATGACATGGGTACGGCCGCCAGACCTCCGCCTCTCCACTCATAAATTTCCACCCCTCGTGCCGGCAGATGGTCCTGTTGAATCCAGGGGACGTAAAAAAAAGTTTAGTCATGGTAATGAGAGTGGTGCAGGTTTTCCTGCTGTGTGAAGGAATGTGTACAAAAGGCTGCAGAAGGACCGAGGAGCCGGATCTGCTCACGAGATCACAAACCTGATAATGCGCAGGACCCATTGATATGCAGATTGACAGACAAAGTCGCAGATGCAGTCACAGATCATCTTTCCCCCTGTGGACTTTTTGTTTCTCTAGACCTTAAACTGGGAAACATCGAAGAGACAAAGCTGAGTCATGGCGATGGCCGGGTGGGACAGCTGGAGGTGGGCAGCATCTTTACCTTCCGCGTTACCGTGCTACAGGCCAGCGGCATCCTGCCTGAATACGCCGACATCTTCTGCCAGTTCAAGTGAGTTTAAATGGGTGATACGGGGGTTCTTGGGATGTAGGGGGTGTGTCTAGATAATAAAACTTGTTGTTGTGAAAAAAAAAGCTGACACCACATTCTTAAAGGTAAAGTGTGTGAGAACTTTCAGACCTTGGTTCCAAATGTCTGTCACCGGCCGCTTTTATAACAAATAGTCCGTTTTTGCCTCGAATGAAGAATAAATAATAAATAACAAGAGCTTTAGTTGGAGCTAACTCCTCCACATAGATAGATTGTTTATTTAGTTGGGTCTTACCTTGCTAATGATGATGCAGGTTTTAAGGAAATGCCATTAATCTCTGTCTGTGCATAAATGTCCAACATTCTGATGATGATTTATATTGATCTCCTAAAGTTTCCTGCATCGTCATGATGAGGCTTTTTCCACTGAGCCTCTCAAGAACACAGGCAAAGGAGCTCCTCTGGGCTTTTATCATGTCCAGAATGTAAGTAAACACACACACACATACACACACAAGCTCCTCCCTCACATCGTAGTGTAAATTAATTTGAACCCCGCCTCGTTTTTTGCTGGAGCAGATTTCGGTGGAGGTCACAGAGTCCTTTATCGAGTACATCAAGACCAAACCCATTGTGTTTGAAGTGTTTGGTCATTACCAGCAGCACCCACTGCATTCGCTGGGTCAGGACCTGATGAGGTGAGATGTTTGGTTGCCCAGATTTTGTTGAAAGTGCTTCTGGCTCAGTGGGATTCCATTTGCGAATAATTCTCTGATATTGTTCCGACAGTCCTCCAACACCATCGAGGAAATACTACCCTATTCCTATGCCCCTGTCTAAGCCAGGTAAGGCTCCTATTCTAGTCTCACTATCTTCTCCACGTGCCGCCATCATTTCAGACATGTTTCTTCTGTGTGTTCTGGTTCTCTAAGCATGCCTCATTTCTCCTTCCACTTTTCTTTCATGTCTTGCTTCCTTTGGATTTTGTTTTTTGTCTTACGTTTAATCATTTTCTCCCTCGGCCCATAATCCGCTTATCCACGCGCGCCCTCCCACCCTCCTCCACACCAACTTCTTCCCTCGTTCCCTACCATCTTTTTCACCGCTCCCACAACGTCACGCTTTGCAAACCCAGACCACACTCGTAAAATTGAATTAATCCGTTACTTGATGAGCGGCTATGTAAACGGCATGGTGCTGGACACGCTGTCCGAGCACGCCAATGCCCTGGCCTCGTCCGCCGTGGCCAGTCTGGAGGACGAGGCCAACCAGCTGTCTCACTTTCCCTTCCTCCAAGTGCTCAACGACCCCGTGCTAACAGTGCCCCGGCACCATGGTTAGTAGTGCGGTAGCTGACAGACCAGGCATTAGAGCCTGAACCTGGGCTTTAGCGAGTAGTCTTGTGCTGTGCTGTGCTCCGCTGGTGCTGTGTGACTGCAGTGGGTAGCTCTGCAGTGATGATGTGTGCTGCACCGTGCTGCAGGTTGGTTTTCCGTAGGTCAGATCAGCTCAGTCCGTCCCTCCTCACGTCCTTACCACTCAGTCCTGAGCTGACACCTGGAGGTAAATCTGCTGCACAAGCTGAATCTTAAGTCAGAGAACAAAATAAGTATTAATCATAGTCACAGAAGATCACCGACATGGTCTTTGCAGAGTAAATCTGACTCCAGGCGCTTTAGCCTGTGTAGGTTAAGCTTCAGTAATTTGTCTATGTTGAGTATTATTCATTTTTAGCCTCATTGAATGTGAATGCAAATCTGTGGTTTTGTGTCAGAGATTAGCCTCCTGTTATAACAGGAGCATAATCCTGACGTGGTCGACAGCACGGTGCTGGCAGTGGTGCTGCCATCTGTTATTCATCTCCTGTCATTTAAAGGTGCAGTGTGGAGGATTTAGTGACATCTAGACATTAAGGTATATGTTGCAGCTGACACCTCTCACCTCACCCTTACATTCCAGACATGTGGTCACCTTCAGTTGTCGTCTTAAACTTCAAAGTGTTGCATTTTTTCAACATTAAAAAGAAAACAGGGTGCAGTGGTAATTTTAGGACAATGAAAACAACTATTCATGTATTAAGGTGATTAAACATTCACAAGAACATCGGTATAATTAGTTTATATGTCATTTCTGAATTGTACCGTTTCTCCTAAAGCTTGCACACTGGACCTTTAAAGTTTGAGTGTGTTTAACTTCTCCAGTTTGTCAAATTGAACTTGTGCATGTTTGTGTGTCAGTTCCAGCCACTAAGTTGAACACCATCACCAAGTCCAACCTGGGCCAGTGTGTCAGCAAGTATGACCTGCTGGTGTGGTTTGAGATCAGCGAGCTGGAGCCCACCGGAGAGTGAGTGTCTACGTATGCATGTTGCATCCACATACAGCAACAAACACAAACATTATGAAATGATTAATGTTATCTATGGGTCATTTTGATATATATATATATATATATAAGGAGTAAATGATACAATATATATTGATCAAGGTGTCATAGATCGACACACTGTCCATGTTATTAAGTGTCAAATTGAGTGAGGTAACCCCTCAGATGTCAGGCCTGATTTTTACTGTGTTACCATAGCAACGCACATAAAAAACAAAGCAGTTAATTGATAAATATTGATTTAGTTTGTTTTGTCATTTTAAAGGAAGAACCCATCAGGGTTCTTTTTAATCCAGAACATCATAGCTGCATTTGAATGCAAAGTAGTTTATTTTGTCGTGCATAATTTAGTCAAACTGAAGATCCAGTTGATCCAGTTGTTGTTTAATGTGGTGTCAAGGCTTAGTGTGAACTCTCTCCCTCTACAGATACATCCCAGCTGTTGTTGATCACAGCGGAGGACTTCCCTGCCATGGCACCTACTTACTGCACCAGGTATCAGCACCTTTCTCAGTCACACCCGTTCTGCACAGAATTTCAAGTTTCCTCTTTCTCTTGTGAACTAACATTCTGTTAAACCAGCAGAGGATTCTTTTCCTATATACGATTCTGCACCTCCTAAGCTCCTGTTGTCTGTGCTGCAGGGAATCCAGCGAAGGATCACAGTGACTCTCATCCACGAGAAGGGCAGTGAGCTCCACTGGAAGGACGTCCGTGAGCTGGTCGTTGGTGAGCAGTCCTCCCACAGAGACGCGTTGATTAAACACACAAATCCTCTCCAGCAGAGACGGAGATGTTTCTTAGTTATTGTTTCCTCACTCACACAGAAGAATCTGAAGAAATCCTAAAGATAGTTAGATATTCAACTCAGTTGAGTGTCACAATGCAAATTTCGTTGAAGATACTTTCTGCAGTTTCTTTTCAGTCACAATCTTTTAGCAGTTTGTACTGAAGCTGCAGCTGATAACATTTTAGACCTCTGACCTTCTTATCCAGAGAGACTCATGATGAGCAGCTGTATGTGTGGAGTCCTGCTGCTGGACACACTGACAGTAACTGCCGTAGATTGAGACACCGGCCCTTTAATTGTTGAATGAGTTTCTTTACGGGGAGTCACACTCCACAGGGAGACGTCTTTGGAGCTCCTGTGATGACGTGCGCTCCTCTGCTCCATGTCACAACAGGTCGCATCAGGAGCAAAGCCGAGGTGGACGACAGCGCTGCCGACGCTGTCCTGTCCCTCAACATCATCTCTGCAAAGAACATCAAGTCGTCACACAACTCCAACAGGTGAGGCTTTAACTGTCACTCACTCCGAAGGTCGCCTGTATATAAACACAGCTCGTATTCAAGGTGCGCATTTGAAGATGTGTTGGTACTAAATGATGTTTTTCCTTAATAAATTGGATAAAGTGCCTTTTAAAGGCTCAGTAGGTAGGATTTCAAGACATCTTTCATTTGCAGCGAAACACCCTTCAATTCATTTGAGGAAAAACTATGTTGGACTTCATCTCTTATCAAAAGGTTTACAACTTGTCCATTCTGGGCTACTGTCATAACATGGTGGTGTGATGTGGCTGCCTCTGTAGAAAGGGCCGGCCAGGAAGATGAGAATAACAATTCATACGTTCATGTCGTTCATGACACAAATGGAAACATTGCTGTAATATGAATATTTTGTTTTGGATTTCTGTTAATAGACCCTAAATCTAAAACAATGCAGCTCACAATCATTTGAGATGTTCGTATGACTTAGTCTTTGCCACATACTATATTTGATATTTTGTAGTTTTACAATAGAGTCCATATTTTCAGCTTCATTTTTGAATCATTGTCGTCATATTTTATAAACGTGACCATTTCCATTTTCATTGCTGTTTACTTTTCCTGTTAAGTTGCTCCATTGTCTGTGTGCTCTGATTCTCTGTGCTTCTCTCTTTTTTTTGTTTCTTTCTGTGCACTCTCTCCTTCCTCCTGCTGGATCTGGACTCATGATTGTGCTCAGGCTTTCTATTGATAAGGATATTGATAGGTACCAGTGAGCAGAGAACATAAGGTTCTTTCTCTGAAAGAACGTTATGCTTCTGGTTTAGTGCTTTAGATATGTAGAAATAAGTTCCCCCTGGCAGTTTGTGGTGCTTGTTTACATGTTGCATTAGATCTGCCTTTTCATTCCATCGACGTCCCATGTCTAAAAACCAAATCCCACTCCAAGATATTTCATGGATAAGTAAAGACCATCCATCTGCAACCACACCTCCAAAATGTGATTTTGTGAATGTCACTTCAATATGATTTACTCTGCTGATCCACCGTGGCACCCAGATTCCAGTTGAATGCACTGGTCTTAGCTGTTGTTCACTGAAAGTCTTTAATTCAATGACCACAAAGAGCAACGAGCCCCTGAGTGGTTGAGTCATGGCTCAGTCTGTGGATAAGAGCGCCCCCTCCTGACACAGACAGGAATTGTATAACGGCCTTTCATTCATGCGTATGGTAAAACATCAGTAGACACAAATCTACATAAAGGGTGCTCAACAGAAAGATCACATGAAACTAAACTATTTTTAGCATAAAAACATTTGTAAACAACATCTGACAGTCCACTCATTGAGTACTGCAGGTCTGATAGTAAAACCATTCTATCTCGTGACGACCAGAACATGCACAGATCATATCCTGCATGCCACCATCCTTGGCTGGCACCTCACGGGCTCCACTCTCCTGACACGCTGTTAAATGCAGGGGCTCCTGCTCACATTGCTTCTATTGTCAGGCTGTCACCTCGGTGTGTTTCCTCACATCCTGTAATCACTGTGGATAAGTGCGAGGGACACATCAGTCACTGCACAGCCGTCATCTTAAGTGACTGACTCACTCGGTGGTTTGTTTATTAAAGTAGACTCTACTTTGGGTGCACCTTCTTGTCGTTTATTCACCGCTGCAGTGACCGCACAGATCCTCTTATCTTTGTAAAGCACTGACACTGACGTTAGAGAGGAGAAGTATTGTATAAAGATGAAATCCCTTTGACTTTTGCTGATAAGTGAACATTTCTTTGGTTTTCCCCTTCAGGACCTTCTACCGCTTCGAGGCCGTGTGGGACAGCTCCCTGCATAACTCCCTCCTGCTGAACAGAGTGACTCCTTATGGAGAGAAGATCTACATGACCCTCTCTGCATATCTGGAGGTCAGGCGCTGCTCCTGCCTTGTTCTAGGTTCCTCCTTTAGCTCTATGGTTACACTTAACGTACATACTCTGTCTCCTCCCCGCAGCTGGACCACTGCATCCAGCCCGCCATCATCACCAAAGACATCTGCATGGTCTTCTACTCCAGGGACGCTAAAATCTCGCCTCCACGTTCTCTCAGAAACCTCTTTGGAAGTGGTTACTCCAAAACGCCTGACTGGTAAGACCGCACATTAACAGGCAACAGGCCTCCATACATTTATTATAACAGTTAAAATGCTACTCACATTTATATAGCATCGAAAAGTTGACTGAACATTGCCCCTGTGAAACTGCATTGTACATAATGAGTCATTCCATTCAGACCCCACACAGTGATTTGCTGACCTGTTGCCTGAATGGACTCTTGGTGAAATATAGTCATAAAGTAGAGTGTGAGCACTGTGTCATCCATAATAATGTAGGTAATGTCATTGAACCTGTCATCCTAGTGCCCCAGTTCAAACAATTGTCAGGCAGAGTACGTGCATGTGTGGTGAGCACGTAGCTTTGTAGAGGCTGCTCTCCCTACATCTGAGAACACAACACAGTGCAATGAATACTCCTCTGTCTCATCACAGCAACCGAGTCACTGGCATCTACGAGCTGAGCTTGTGCAAGATGTCGGACACTGGAAGCCCAGGTAGTAATTATTAATGTAATTATTTTTCACATCAGCGTCGGTCTCAAGAACGTTGAACGGGGTTTCTCTGAGGGCTCAAGTGTTTGTTTAACTGTCTGCGTAGGGATGCAGCGGAGGAGGAGGAAGATCCTGGACACATCAGTGGCTTATGTGCGTGGGGAGGAGAACCTGGCCGGCTGGAGGCCCAGAGGCGACAGTCTCATCCTGGAGCACCAGTGGGAGCTGGAGAAGATGGAGCAGCTGCACGAGGTCGGTCCTGAAAGAAATCACATTTCCCAGGACAAAGTTAGAAAGTTAGATCTGTGTCCTCTATGTGCCGGTTTGATGTTTGTTGATGTGAGGAAGACTTGCCACGTGCTAATTCCCGTCCTTCTGCTCAGGTGGAGAAGACCCGCCACTTGCTCCTGTTGAGGGAGAAGCTGGGAGAGGCGCCTCCCGTGGGCACAGCTCCCACCACCAAGTCCCTGAGCGAGTCGCTCTCCCCGAGCATGAGCTCCGACACCCTGTCCACCTCCACCTCCATCTCCTCGCAGATCTCCAGCACCACCTTTGAAAGCGCCATCACGCCCAGCGAGAGCAGCGGCTACGACTCCGCCGACATCGAGAGCCTTGTGGACCGAGAGAAGGAGCTGGCCACCAAGGTAAGAACAGATTCTGTGTCATGACGACTTCGGCCCCCGTCGCACAGTTTCCGCCAGGTCCGTCTCTCCCTGCTGTCGACTGATTGGCCCGTGTTCTGTTGCAGTGCCTGCGCCTCCTGACGCACCAATACAACAGTGAATACAACCAGGTGGTCAACAGCATCAGTGACTGCAAGGTGAGAAACCACCGACAGTGTCTGAAAATGATTGAAACAAACCATTAACACATTTTAAGTCGTGAGCCTTTGTAGGTTTTTCAGCGCAGTTTTTGCTTTCGAAACCTAAGACTGTGTTTCCTTGTTTCCCTCCAGCTGTCTGACATCTCACCCATGGGACGTGATCCATCAGTGACCAGCTTCAGCAGCGCCACCCTCACCCCCTCCTCCACTTGTCCCTCTCTGTCTGACTCCCGCTGTGGCTCCTTAGAACAGAAGTAAATATGTCATGTTATTCATATGGGTCCAATCCAGACATCAAATTGTGGTATTTGCAGCCGAGGGGTAGAATGTTAACAAGGTGTACTTTCTTCTCCAGGACCCCAGAGAACAGCTCCCGTGCCTCCAGTCCCTCGTGCTCCGACTATGAAAACTTCCCAATGGTTCCCACTCTGGAGACGTCGTACTTGGCGCGGGCTGGAAAGAACGAGTTCCTCAACTTGGTGCCTGATATTGAAGAGATGAGGCCGGGGTGAGTGCTGCCACCTCTGGCCCTCAGCTGCAATAGCTGCCTTAGTCATCTTTGTGCAGCGATGCCATTTTAAAATGCCACCCTGAGATTGATCACGCAGCCCAAGCAAAAACAAGAGAATCCTGCCGTCTGTTCCAGGAATAAATTCAAGTTTATTAACCCTGATGATTTCCCCCTGATCTCTCTCCTCCATTGTCTCCAGGTCTGTCGTATCTAAGAAAGGTTTCCTGAGTTTCATGGAGCCGCGCTCCAACTCGTGGGTGAAGCACTTTGTGGTTGTGCGCCGGCCCTACGTCTTCATCTACAACAGTGACAAAGACCCAGTGGAGCGGGGCGTCCTCAACCTCTCCACAGCACAGGTGGAATACAGCGAAGACCAGCAGGCCATGCTCAAGGTACAGTCTGAAGACAACAATCATAGCGGATCGTTTCAGCATGTTCATCAGCACACGTCTTTATTCCAGCTGATATCAAGGGTAGTTCTTTGTCAAGGGGCTACTTTGAAGTTTGATATGGTTCCATTAATTATCAGCAGATGGCGGCATTGTGGAAGAACGTATATCATTCAAAGGAGCAAACATGCGCTGTTCTTTGACTATATAAAACTGGCACATGTAGTAAATAGGATGAATACACAGCTGACCTGGCTGCCATTATTACTGTGCTGCCAACTTTCCAGTCTAGACAGATGTTTGCAAGCAGCAGAGCATCAGCGTGGTTCCTGATATCCATCTGCGCTGCGTCTCCCCTCGGGGATGAATAAGGTTTTCTCATTTGAAGACTATCAGGACATTATGATATGATGCCAGACATCTTATTTTTCTGCGATAAAAACAAACACCTTGTTTATGAAAAAGAATAAACTCAGTCAACAAGAAGTACCAGGGGGCTTTTACTCTGAAACAGGCACAGGAAGTGATGTAACTATCCACGATGGCCATTTATGCCACAGATTCCAATTCAAACTGTGGGGTGGAGAAGAAACCGTCCTCTTGCTCCCTGTGTGATAAAACCCACAAACAGAATGACACGTACTTGCTTCCCTCTCCTCAGACTCCTCACACATTCGCCGTGTGCACAAAACACAGAGGAATCCTGCTGCAGGCCAACAACGAGAAGGACATGAACGACTGGCTGTATGCGTTTAACCCCCTGCTAGCGGGGACGATAAGGTAAACACACACTCCCCGCAACGCTGCATCCCTCAGCAGTTACCCTGTGATCTGACCGCCACACTAACTCCTGCTGTTCCCACAGGTCTAAGCTGGCGAGGAGGCGCACCGGCCTGATGAAGAACTGAAGTGAGTCGGGTGGCACGCGCGCGCGCTCACACACACACACACACACACGGAAACCACGGCTACCGTTCTTTCTGAACAGCCTTTGAACATACCAAGTGTTAACACTTATTAATCATTGTGATTCTTGACGGTTTTCTCTTGTAAGTAGACTTGTGGCTTAAGTCTCCTTTCATGCGACTAAACGTTTCAGTTCCAGAGGAACTTGCCTCCTCTCAGCCCTCTGCCAGCTCCTCTCTATTTCTCTGCCCCCGAACCTCCTCAGCTTTTTGTGTTTTC
>JAFBJT010104709.1:0-7500 GCA_016785325.1 Chascanopsetta lugubris
TGTGTGTGTGTGTGTGTGTGTGTGTGTGTGTGTGTGTGTGTGTGTGGTGGATGACTGTCCTGTGCTTGGGCCATGAATTATAGAAATAAACTGCTTGCTGTTCAGTCACATCCATAATAGATGGGCTGTATTGAACTGTTTCATTTGAGTGCATCATTTTGTTCTGAGCAGGAAAAATCTGTTTTTTTTTCCATGTGGTGTCAATATGAAATTCTGCCCCTTCCTTAATGTCTCAGTTTCAGTTTTATCATGAATTTTAATACTCCCACTTTACAGTTAAATATCTTGTGGTATGAAATGCTTTCCTCCTCATAAATGAATTCATCATTTAGTGCTTCTTTATTGTTGAATTAAAATGACTAAAAATAACCCTGGTTTATTTGAAGTCATTACTAAATCTTACATTTAATGCAGTGTTCCAAGTTTGCAGCTTTTGATAACTATCAGCGGACTTATAATGATTTGACTTCTTTAAAAGTTAAAGCACAACAAACATTAAAAAGTATCACTTGCACTTATCTCCAAGGAAGTTATGTTTTCACACTTGTCCATTTGTCTGGGAGTTTGCATGACTGTGCAAAAATGGATCAGACAGACCATGAGATACTGTGACAGTGTGTGTTTCATTGGCAGATCCAGGATTACAATCTCTTTCTTTAACACTGTAAGAAAGTTTTTCAACCTGTCTTCTTTCTCCTCTGAATGTAGTTCATACCTAGATTTAAAGAGGCAGACATGTTCAGGGGACTGATATTAATGAATGTGTCGCTTATCCAAATACAACTCCAGGTATAGTGAGATTTAATGTGGTTTGATTAGGTGACTCTCGGTGGGTGTTTACACTCTGCTGACTGCATTTATAGATTTATAGATGTTGAGTCATGACCATCTACAGAGAGAAGCCGCGGCATGTTTGTAAACCAGTTGGAAAGATTTACATCCTCGGGATGATTGAGTGGACTCAGAGCTGAGAGAGCAGGAGAGAGGAGGTGTGTCTTATTGTCTTTAATACTGACAATGAATTAAATGATGGGGGGGGATGAAGTCGGCCTTTAATCTAGGTTGAAGTATAGCATATTATTGTTAAAGTAGTTGTGAATTAGTGTCTGTGTAGAGTATAGTTTTTGGTTTAACAGCCACTGTGTTTTCTCTGTGACCTCAGGACATGGAGGCTGTGAAGCGATCTCTGGCTTTGATCGAGTCCAAGATGGGACAAGCTAAAAACTGGCTCAAAGACCCTCATGCACAGCCAGGTAATGGTGGTTCGTTTATTTTAAATGACTCCAATCCTCAGATGTCAGACCGCAATCTCATTCCCTTCGGTGCTGTCGTCCTCAGGTGACCAGGGAGAGGTCGCCCTCCGTGTGATTCTGGATGAAGCGGGTAAAGTGGGAGAACTGTGCGCCGGGAAGGAGAGGAAAGATATTCTGGCCACGGCTAAAACTCTGGGACAAATGACCGACCAGATCGCAGATCTACGAGCCAGGTTCGTCTGGAACTGGAGTTCCAATGTCTGCGCTGACTTCGTGTGGTTTATTGACGTGTGTAGAGCAACAATACTTAACTTATTCAATCGTTTATTAAAGTAGTTGCCAACTGATTTGCTAAAAATGAAACAGAGGTGAACTCATGTGGCTCGCAACTAAACGCACCATGAAGTAAATGACTTTGTGATTTGAGTTGCATGCACAGTGCCTCTGCTTTAATTTGCATGTTCTTTGATAGAGAGTTGCCCAAGGCAAAGCTGTATGGAGCTTTAATTAACAATCAACAATATTGACCGATTCACCGAAGAGTTGCTCACATCAAATATAAAGTGTGTGTGCGTGTGCGTGTGTGTGTGTGTGTGCGCGTTTGCAGAGGCCAGGGCCCGAGCCCGGGGTGTGTGCAGCGAGCTGCCCAGTGCTCACAGGGCTTAGACTTGTTATTTGGCAAAGTGGACGGCGCCGCTCGGCGACTGGAGGCTCTCATCAGTGCCAAGCAGGCCATCGCCAGGAGGCTGGACCCGGCACAGGTCAGACCGAACAACAACAACACGGCTAATCCATATGAACCTTCCCCCAAGTGAGTCCTATCTCCTCGCTGCATGTGTCCCGTCCCCGCCTCTGTACGTTCCCCAGGCCTGGCTGGCTGATCCTAACGGGGGTCCCGAGGGGGAGGAGAACATCCGAGCGCTGCTGGCTGAGGCCAAGCGCATCGCCGATCTGTGTGAAGACCCCAAAGACAGGGACGACATCCTGCGCTCCATCAGTGAGATCGCAGGACTCACCGCCAGACTGATGGAGCTCCGCAGACAGTACGTGATGCCCCCTCAAACCACAATGTCTCACGATTGCCGGAAGTAACCCGGACATGCTCTTGTGTTCTAGGCTCAAACTGCAGCACCACACCACCAATAGTTGGCCCATTTTACCTGCTTGGAAATTATGTTGTTGCCTGTCAACCTTAGGCGTGACTCCAACCATCAGGTCTTGAAGCGTTTGAATATGGTGGGGGGATGCGGTGGTGGTAACGTGGTGGGTCAGTTTGGGGAGAAAACACCACTCTGCTCGAGGCTCACGTCACCAAAGTTTGTGTTTGGAGAAGAGAGGAACTAAACTCTACTGCAGTTCGGTGAATCATAGCAAGTTGAGTCACCGCCGGTGACTTTTTTATATTCTGCACCTCCGTCGCTGCGTGCGTTTGCCATAAAAGGACAAAACAAACACAGATGTCATACAGACATGTCAACAAGACTATCAACGTAAAATTCAAAAAGTGGCTCAGGAAGGTCAACTTCAGATTTCAGAGGTTTATTAAACATTTTCTACTCAGGAACAGATCCTATGTTTATAATTTGGAGCTCTGTTGACTCCTCATCCCAAACAGTCGTCAGTCAGAACTTGGAACCACTAGTTGTCATGGAATCCCACACACTGTATGTTTAATAGGACTATGATGGGACTCTTAATCTCTTAATCTACTTTTGTTATACCTTGATCTTGATCAGTATTTTTGATTTTTGATAAAGGTATAGTCTGCCATCTGGCGGTGAAGTGCATATTGCAGTTGAAGATCTGCCCTTTCCAAGTAAGGAGGAGAAGGCTTCAGTTATCATTAAAACTCTATTCTGGGATACTGAACAAACATGGTGGTGTGACACAAGACTCCTCTTTTGATACAGTCATAAAGATCTCTGAATATAGGTAATTTACCTAAATATTACATTGTAATTTCTAATTTCCCTATCACACCTTTTCTCACCCCTTCATTTTTGCCCGTGTGAAGCTTGAACAGAATTAATGATTAAGAGTTAGCTCTCACATACTTTGTGTCAGGCTTGAATGAGAAATAATTAACAGCACAATGACAATAAATCAATTTGCCATCTGGCATATCACTCTATAATGCTGTCCCTTAATTAACCCTTTGTTACTACACACAAAATCGATATTGAGAAAAGCAGATGGAAAAGTGGCGTTAGCCTTCGGCGGTGGTTTTTTCCTTTCAGGACTAACAGGATTGCTGAGTCATGGGGTGTAAATCTGTACACACGCATTTATCTCCAGCTTCTCTTTACATGTCCTCCTGATCACCTCTGTCTGTCTCCATCCCAGGGGTAAAGGTGACAGCCCGGAGGCCCGAGCTCTGGCCAAGCAGATCGGCGCGGCGCTGCTGACCCTGCAGGCCAAAACGAACCGGGCCGTGGCCAACATGAGACCGGCCAAGCCCGCCGTCACTTTGGAGGGCAAGATGGAGCAGGCGCTCCGCTGGGTCAACAACCCCGGGGTGGACGACAGAGGAATAGGTGAGCGAGGTTGGATGACGCCTCCGGGGAGGGACGAGGTTCGGGTTTTATAAATAAACACAGTGACCTTCTTCGCCTCCTGTCGGCCTCCTGTGTGAGCGACGGATGGCGTGTGAGGAGGCTTATGACGCCAATTAACCATCAGATACATGATCTGCAACCATGTGAGGCGTGTGTGGGCCTTGAGGAAACCGCAGTGTCTGTCAGGAAACATTTCTGAATACGCTACACTCATGAATGATGTCGTTTCCTCTCCTCCCACATTAATCACATTCTGACTAACCTGACTGACTCAAGTCATTCAGAGAGAGGTGCATTGTTTCTGCCGTTTGTTTTATGGTTGTGTCCCCCCCCCGCCCCCCGCCGATTCGTCACTTGTCTATTTCCTGTTTCCTCCCATGCTTCCCTATGGGAGCAGAGTATGAGATCCTGGAGTGGAACACAGGTAACCTGCCTGCTGCATGTTTTCTACAAGGATACAAACACACACTACAGCTTCCTGTGACACAAACCTCACCAACATATGAATAAAAAAAAACACAAAAAACATACAGTTGTTTATTTTATCGCTGCTCCTTTGTTGCAATTTAGAAATAATAGATGTGATGCGTGACTGACGCCTGCAGTGCATCTGTCTCCAGGTCAGGCAGCGATCCGAGGAATGGTGGGAGAGGGCCGGAGGTTGGCCGGAGGTTTGCTGGGTCCGTATCGTCAGGACATGATCGGACGCTGCGACAGGACCGAGGCCCTGACGGGAGCTTTGGCAGACATGGCCGGCAGAGGAGAGGCCGAGGCTCCACACGCTCGAGCCACAGCTGCACAGCTGCAGGACAGCCTCAAGGTACGACACATGAGTATTGAAAGTATTGGTGCAGAGCTCCACCTAGTGGCCTGATACGACACACTGCTTCTGCAGGACCTGAGGAAGCACATGCAGGAGGTGATGACCCAGGAGGTGTCGGACGTTTTCAGCGACACCACCACCCCGATCAAACTGCTGGCTGTGGCCGCCACAGCTCCAGCCGACGCCCCCAACAGGGAGGAGGTCAGTAGCGCACAGAACTGTACGAATAAAGGGAATGAGCTTTTGTTGCTACCGGTTTTGCACAACGGAGTCGTGAAGCGCGTGATATTTGCTGTAGGTTTTCGACGAGCGCGCGGGAAACTTTGAGGCCCACGCAGGTCGGCTGGGGGCCACCGCCGAGAAGGCCGCTGCCGTGGGAACAGCCAATAAGACGACAGTGGAGGGGATACATGCTGCTGTGAAACACTCCAGGGAGCTCACGCCACAGGTGATCCAGTGTCCAGGATTCTTTCAGTGGCTTGCGATGATTCCACAGAAAGCGGTCAGGGTCTACCATGTTGCTGACACGTGTTTGTCAATGTCCAGGTGACGTCTGCTGCTCGGATCCTGCTGAAGAACCCTGGAAACAAAGCAGCGTACGAGCACTTTGACACCATGAAGAACCAGTGGATCGACAACACGGAGAGACTCACTGGTGAGAATCCTCCTAATCCTCCGCATACCTTATAAATTATTCACACTCACTCACATGTGAAGACACACATGTGTATATATATATATATATTGTGTGTGTGTGTGTGTCATCAGGTCTGGTGGATGAAGCCATCGACACCAAATCTCTGCTCGATGCCTCTGAGGAGGCGATAAAGAAAGACATCGACAAGTGCCGAGTTGCCATGGCGAATGTTCAGCCCCAAATGCTTGTTGCCGGGGCAACAAGCATAGCAAGACGAGCTAACCGGGTCCTGCTGGTGGCGAAGAAGGAAGTGGAGAACTCTGAAGATCCGCGCTTCAGGGACACCGTGAAACACGCCTCAGACATCCTCTCGCACACTATCTCACCCATGGTGATGGATGCGAAGGCCGTGGCAGGAAACATACAAGATAAAGGTGCTTGGAAAAAACAACAACAACAACACAAACACGTGCTCCACTGTCAGAGAGACTGACGTCCCATGTTCTCTTTTGAATGCAGGCCTGCAGAAGGCCTACCTGGACTCATGTCTGAGGATCCTGGCTGCAGTGGGCAAAGTCCGAGAAGCTTTCCAGCCTCAGGAGCTCGACTTCCCTCCTCCCCCTCCTGATCTGGACCAGCTCCATGTAAACACGCGCACACACACACACACACACACACACACACTTTCACACACATGAGTGTGCCCTGCCATGAATATTTGTATATGTGTGTTTCCCAGGTCAGTGATGAGCAGGCACCTCCCAAACCCCCCTTACCAGAGGGTGAGGTGCCCCCGCCGCGGCCCCCTCCCCCGGAGGAGAAGGACGAGGAGTTCCCGGAGCAGAAGGCCGGCGAGGTGGTGAGCGAGCCCATGATGGTGGCGGCCAGGCAGCTGCACGACGAGGCTCGCAAGTGGTCCAGCAAGGTGTGTTCACACAGATACTCAGAGGAATGTAGTTCACACTTCAGCCCTCGAGGTGACACATCCATTTATTACAGGTGAAATAATCCCAGTCAGTCACTGTTCTTCTCGAGATGTTTTCAACCATGAAGTCTGGAGACAGTTCTCACCATGCGCTTTCTCTGAAGGTTGACTTCCACAGAGGGAGGGTGTGGCCTCGAAATGCCACCTTATAGATCATGTTGTTTTTCCACCACAGTGATAACCTTTGTTGGAAGGTGTTGACACTTTGATCCATATCGGTGTTTGTTGTGTTTCTGTGTCTGTCCAAGTGTGTCTATGTGGAGGAGCTGTGTACAGGAGCCTTCATGTTGTGCATCTAATCTTTTATTATTCAGCAATTTAGGATAATGCCCTTTCACTCCCCTCACTCTGATCGGTGCACGAACAATTCTTCCCTCTCGTGAAACTTTATGAACTCTGCATCGACCCTCTCTTTGGGAAAGCACGCAGAGGAACTCACTGATGATGTCACAGCGTCACACTTTGTTTCCACACAGACCCTTCGAGGAAGCTGATCACTGGGTTGTAGTCACAGTTTGATCACAAGTGCTTCACAAAGCTCAGACTCAGGCCCACTGCTCTGCCACCGGCTTTCCTCTTTCCGTTCTCTGCCCCGCCTGATCATCTCTGCCTGAGTCACCCCCCCCCCTCCTCCCGCTCCTTCCTGCATTCGCTCCTCCTTTTGTCCTTCTGTTCTTCCATCCAGTGCCTCTCATACTGAACTTAATGCTTCCTTCCCTCCTTCCCGCCATCCCCGGCTCTCCTTTTCCCCCTTCTCTTCCACATGCCTCCTCCCCCCCTCCTCCCCTCTCTCTTCCCTTCCTTTACCCTCTCCATCCCAAAATCGACCCAACCAACCAACCTCCCCCCCCCTGCCCCCCCCCCCCCCCCCCCCCCCCCCCACTCCCCACCCCCCCCCAGTACCACACAGAGTACTACTACACAGAGTACTACCACACAGAGTACTACCACACAGTACTACCACACAGTACTACCACACAGAGTACTACTACACAGAGTACTACCACACAGAGTACTACCACACAGTACTACCACACAGTACTACCACACAGAGTACTACTACACAGAGTACTACCACACAGAGTACTACCACACAGTACTACCACACAGTACTACCACACAGAGTACTACTACACAGAGTACTACCACACAGAGTACTACCACACAGTACTACCACACAGTACTACCACACAGAGTACTACTACACAGAGTACTACCACACAGAGTACTACCACACAGTACTACCA
>JAFBJT010104709.1:10000-12500 GCA_016785325.1 Chascanopsetta lugubris
GTGTTCAAACTCAAATAGTGCCGAGTCAGCATTTTAGGACGAGGTCCTGTCGTGCGCGGAAAAGAAAAGAAAAGAACCTGTGGAACATCGACGACAACAATGTTACTACGTCGTTGTTTTGTACTCGTTTAAACAGAAGCAGTGAGAAAAATACGACACACTGCACCTTTAAAAAGGTGCAGAGCGAAGGATTGTGGGACATCTTGTGGTGAAGCCCCCCCCCCTTCATTCAGTCATCACTGTTCTATTCTACTCGCATCTGATTCTATAGTTCTCTGTTCTGTTCGACTCTATCGTGTTCTATCAAACTCTGTTTATATTCAGATTCTATTCTAATCTGTTCTTTGGTGATCGATTCGATTCGATTCGATTCTTCTCTATTTTGTTCTGTTCTATCCAATTCTATTCTGTTCTATTCTGCAATATTCTACTCTCTCACATTCTATCCTGTTCAGTTGGAATCCGTCCTATTCTTCCTCGTTCTGTTCCTCCACATTCTGTCCTGCTCTACTCTACTGTATTCTACTCTACCGTCGTCCGATCGATGCTCTTCTCCTCTGCACAAACGTCTGGACCCGCGAATCTTTCAGAACTTTCAAAGGTCAGAGGAGCTCCAGCGCTCCCGGCCTCTCTCCACCAGGGGGCGCTCCACACCTCACACCCTACAGGTGATTTCCACAAAGGGGCAGAGAGGAAGAGGTCAGGAGGTTTTCTGAGGTTCAGCTGACGTCCAGATGTTTTCAGCAGAAACACCTTTAAATAAATAAGTGAGGAATTCAAAGGGCTCAGTCTTCTACCCACCTCAGCCCATCTGTGTGTGTGTGTGTGTGTGTGTGTGTGTGTGTGTGTGTGTGTGTGTGTGTGTGTGATCATCATGGCCGACACATTCATCATTTCTCTCGCTGCTTAAAATCAATTCTGGGGGAATATTGCGGCGGCGGCGGCGGCAGAGTGAGGAGCCGGGCGCCGGCTCGGTCGCGCCTCCCGTGATTGTGTGTCAGCGGCGGCGTGTGATGGACGACACGGCTCAGTCATGTGTGTGTGTGTGTGTGTGTGTGAGAGTGTGTGTGGGTCCTCTCACTGCTGCTGCTTTAATAACACAACTGCCGCACATCCACAGCCATTCATCCGAGCCTGTCTGCACCGCTTTTATTTTGAAAAGCTCCAGTGCTTTTTACGGCCGAGGGTGAGAGGAGAGAGAGCGGTGATGTCATCTGATACACAACTACACTTTTTGTTCTCAGCGTGAGGACGACACAACACAGTCACAATGTGTGTGTGTGTGTGTGTGTGTGTGTGTGTGTGTGTGTGTGTCTGGCGTGAGATCTGACTCCATTAAACTCGCTCCAACCCCGACAGCGACAATGACACTGATTTAGCTCAGATTGTGAGTCATTCCGCCTCGACACACACACACACACACACACACACACACACACACACACACACACACCTCCATCATCTCCTCTCCATGCTCTCTTCACTGTTAATGAGGCGGCCTGATCACAGGCTGCTGGACTAAATTAAGACGACTCATTTACAAACGGAGCGTGGTGTGGGCTGCTCCCACTGATCCCACCGGGCTGTGAAATAGAGCTGTCACTCAGGAGGGACACACACACACACACACACACACACACACACACACACTCTCAAAACGTGACATCATGTCCGATATCCGCGACCAAAAGTTACACTGAATTCACACACGTCCACTCGAGTTAGAAACACGTCACAACGACTGTGAGTTCAGTTGGAGCCGGTTCATCGTTTCCATGGAAACCATCGTTTTCATCACAGCGACGTGAAGATGCCGAAAAGTGCCGAAAAATGTCAGATAGAAAAAAAAAGAAAACTTCTTCTGTTTTGTAGAAACTCTCTGACCCGGTGACTCCAACTGAACATTACACGGTGTGACCACAGGGTGGCGCTCTGAATTTACCTTGTCATATTTGGCCACGATCTCCGCTCGCTCCTGCTCGAGTTTCACCGCTGCATCATGTTCAGTATCAGACGCTGAGAGAGAGAGAGAGAGAGAGAGAGAGAGAGAGAGAGAGAGAGAGAGTGTTAAATCAAACATTATATATTTACATAAACACACACACACTGATCCGTCTGACGCACTGATATTTATCAGACTGTTGTGTAACCACTCACACTCGCTTTGTGTTTCTGCTACTGTGTGTGTGTGTGTGTCAGCGCCAGGAGCTGATGTTGGGAACACACACACACACACACACAATATACACACACACGCGCACACGCACATGCACGCACACAAACACACACAAAGGCCAGCAGTCTCTCTCCAGACTGACCTCAGCCTCAGAGAATGTGTGTACGTGTGTGTGTGTGTGTGTGTGTGTGTGTGTGTGTGTGTGTGTGTGCGCTGATGTGACAACCTCCTTCAAACGGAGAGCTGCTGCATGACAGTGAAAGTGTGTGTTTCTGATACACACGCACACACACACACACACACACATACACACACTTGCACTGA
>JAFBJT010104709.1:15000-29945 GCA_016785325.1 Chascanopsetta lugubris
GAACAGGTCCCTGATGATTCTTTAGAAAAGGGAAGAAAACACAAAGTGCTGAGAGATGAATCAGAGTCAAATCTATTTGTGCAGCACGGGAACAGGAAATGTGACAAGTGTGTGTGTGTGTGTGTGTGTGTGTATGTGTGTGTGTGTGTGTGTGTGTGTTGTGTGTGTGTGTGTGTTCCTCATTGTTACGTCTGCGAGACAACAACGCGACGACCAGTGTAATCACAGCCTTTCTGCTGCTCCTCGGCGGTAATGAGCGCTCTTTCTTCTCCCCCTCACATTTCTCACAGATGCTATCGCCTCACAGAGGAATTAGAAGAATAACAATAATAATGAGGGTTAATAATAATAACAACAACAACAACAACAACAATAGTGGGGAGCTCGCTCACAGAAGAACTCATTTCCCCTCTTTTGTTCTGCAGCTCAGGCTTCAGCTGAAAAGGACAAACGTGACGTGTGCTCACACACACGGAACAACAACAACAACAACAACAACATGTATGATGATAACAAATCTTTAATTGTTTATCTGCCGAGCACCAGAGAGAAATCGCTGATGGTTTTTTTAAATAACGCCGTCATTATGGTCTGTACTGAGACGATCGGTGCCGACGTCTCCTCAGAAGCAGATAATGAAAATGTATTTTTACTCGGGATTTAAATGGTTTGATTTCCGCTTCGCCGCTCCGCATGTAAACAAACGTCTTTATCGCTTTCTGCTCAACAAGACGGAATGAAGATGTTTTTATAGCGTTTGAGATTAAAGATGTTTTCAAAGTCACAGAGGAAGAGAGAGAGAGAGAGAGAGAGAGAGAGAGAGAGAGAGAACCAGGAGAGCCTGTATGTGTAATTACTTTCCAGTCTATTCGAATAATCAGTCAAAATACAATAATAAACTATAATGATGTGTTGATATTTTTTAGTTTGGTTAAAAAAAATAAACAACATAAAAGTCAAAAGAACAAAGAGAAGAAGCTAGCTTCTGCTGATTTAGCCATCACCTAGCAACTAATCTGATCTATGACCATATAAGGTAATGCCAGACGTTTCCTCTCAACGTGGATTTTATTTACTATCATTATTATTATTATTATTATTATTATCATTATTTTTATTATTATTATTATTATTACCATGGACTCGTCTGTTTCAGATTTTCAATTCCGAATAAAGTCAAAACAAGAAACCGTATCTGAGAATAACAAACGTAGCCAGTCACGCAGCTGTGTGTTAAAAAAGGAGAGCCAATCAAACACAGGCATGATGTCACCTGCCTCACAACAAACACGCCATGATGCAACACCTCAGGTTAAACCGCGACGTGTCATTACTCCGAAAACAATCGTCTGCCTCCGACCACACGAGCGCGACCCGACCTCGGACACGCCGCCGCAACCTACAATCACACACTCCGGTGAGCCCTGGGGCCCCGAATCACCCGCAGCCCGCTTCCCTCCATTCAAACCGGGGGGAGGGGGTGTGGAGGGGCTCGGCTACATGCTAATGTTAGCGCGCACCAGTCACATCACCATCTATCCTTGGCCTCCTGGTACCAGGGTAACACATTCAGGGCATAGTTAGAATCAGAGTGTGACGCCAGGCGCCTGCACGGCCTCTGCGTGACCACAGAACCGTTGTCATGGCAACATGTTGACAGTGAACAACTATGAGAAGAATGTCAGACCTACATTTAAAGTTCAATTTGAGGATAAATATGAAATAATGAGGTTTAGATGACTGACGGCGTAATCGACAAAAAAAAACACGTCTGATGTAATAACACTGGGAGGCTGCAGGGGGCGCTGTTAGCAGTCTGAATGAGAAATAGACTGTATCTATACGGCAATTATTCAGAATTGCCGACTGCTTTACTGTCCGACGTATGCACACACAGAAGCTGGAGATCAAACCGCTGACCTTCTGGTCGGTGGATGACCCGCTGTAACCCCTGAGCCGATCCAACGCCTCACAGAAAAAGCCATATAACAACCGCATGACAGAGAGCTGCTCTTGATGCTAAAGATTTTTAAAATCTTACGCACTGCAACTTTAAAGCAGAGGGTTAAAGGGACGTCGCGCCACTTTCTTGAAAACGGGATTCAAAGTAAATAAAGACATGAAGCAGCTCCAACAGAATCTGCTCACGTCCTCATCACAGACCTCCTTTCCAGCCGTCCACTGGATCCTCCGGCCGGGTCAGAGCTTTAGTCCTCATCGGTCACGATTCACGGTTTCAAACCCACAACCCGCAGGGCCTCGTCCCATCACAGGCGACTGCTCAGAGGCACGGAGGAAACACGAGCCCCATGCAGGGCGAGGAGAAGTGAGATCAGAGACTGCGCTGTCAACAATGCTGCTGTTTGTTAGCCAGGCTGCCACACACACACACACACACACACACACACACACACACACACAGCAGAAATCTGACTTCAGCAGCGAGTCAGTCCCACTCGCAACATTCCCCACCCTGACACAACAACACAACAACAAGCTCCTTTCAGCACATCACTCACACACACACACACACACACTCACACACACACACACACACACACTGAACAGGAGGGGTGGCTGTTTGGAGAGAGAGAGGTTTCTCCAAATGTCACAGAAATATATTCATCAGATGAGAAACCCTCATGTGATCACTCATCTTTCGGGAAAAGGGGCGGGGCCAATCCCACAGCCGCGCGCTCACAGTCCGAGTCAACGTATTCTGATGAGTCACCTGAAAACGAAGCGATCATGCAATTTAGCTGCTGCCTGTTGTAACCGGAGACATCTGTGAGGGATGGAAGGGTGCGCTTGCACAACCTTCCATTTGCTTTTCAAAATAAAAGTCTGAATAACGTGAAATGAAATGGCTTGAATCGGATTACGGTTTATCTTCAGATTATTTTTTTTTACCAACGTGTAAAACACAGCTGGGGCGCTGATCGGGCCGAGGGAATGCGTGAAATGTTTGGAAGTTGCTCTAAGAACTCTCCTCCTGCAGGAGGGAGGGGGAGGAGGGGGAGGAGGGGGAGGAGGAGGAGGAGGAGGAGGAGGAGGGGGAGGGGGTCATGACGGTTTGGTGATAAACAGTTTCCATGGGGGGGGGGGGGGGGGGGGGGGGGGGGGGGGGGGGGGGGGGGGGGGGGGGGGGGGGGGGTCATGACGGTTTGGTGATAAACAGTTTCCATTAAAACGTCGTTATGAGACGGACATGATGGACCATGAAGGGTCATGTGATGTGGACTATCACAGACAGTGAGGGGGGGGAGGGGGGGGGCTCGTCTCTGTGTTTGTGACTGAAGAGCTGTCATCACTTCTGAAGGGGGGGTGGGTGGGGGGGGAGAAGTGTTATTTTGTGTTGACAGAGAACAGATGATGTTCTCGCTGGAAACAGACTCGGACCCTGACGAGGTGGAGACAGAAAAATTAAATTAAATACGTCAGGGGAGCCAGAGCCGACGGCTCCACACAGGCTGTTATCACCACATCACCACTTCACCATCAACAAGACGGGACGCGCCGGGGCGGAGACGCACTCGCACACGAGCATGAGCAGCTTTCACTGCCACAGATCTGAGGCAGAGGGTTTGATGCCGTGAGGGCGGTCACCCACTCCCCCACTGTCACATACCTTAATGGCTTTAGCTGCGTTCTTTTGCTTCTACCGGAAATCGGAATTTCGGAGAAGGATTTGGAGGGAAATCGAGCTGATTGATTGGTGGAGGACGATCGTTGATGACAGGGATTGATTACAGCGTAAATATGAGTGAAAAGACATTAACTGCACATTTTCACAAACGGAAAAAAACAGTAGCGAGCAAAGTGCTCTTTTTAAATAATGTTTTGAAAAAATATACTTCAATCAATAGGATCATTCTCAGAATTTACTTTTTGGCAGTAAAACAAAGAGAAGCGTTTTTTAAAGACGTGTTTAAAGGTTAATCTCATATGGTTTTAATGGCCCCGCCCACTTGAGACTAAATTGGGGACAAAACTAAAATGGGTTCGACACCCCTGATCTATGATCGACTCGAATAGATCTTTGATTATTATGTGGAATTAGGTCAAATCAATACTAAGTATTTACTAATAATAATTAGCTATAGATACACGCCATCTCCTATTATTTTGCACAATAACAATATAGGTATTCTAATTTATTCAAGAAGGATGTTGCGTGTCACTTCTATACACACACACACACACACTCACACACTAAAATAAATATCTCCACACACACACACACACACACACACACACACACACACTAAAATAAATATGAAAAATTGTACAATAAGTAGGTAGAACAGCGCCGGCGCCATGAGAGCGAGAAGCTCCAGTCTGTGAAATCACTCTGATGAAGGATGAGGGTTTAAAGCTCCGGATTCAGCTGATGCATGATTGAGCAGAGAGGAAGGTGTGAAGCTGCAGGCGCGGATCGATACCACGCCGGCGAGATCTCAAACAGATGTTTGCCCGGGTCGAGTGCGGCCATCGGTGAAGGGAAGAGCGCAGCCCCGCCCTCTGAGGGAGGACAGACGGCCAATTAGCTCGGCCGCTGCGGGGAGGATGTCAGCGGGCGGCTGACTTCCACCGGCGCCCTGCACCGTCGGCATGAGCTCCCGTCCACACGTGAACACACACACACACACACACACACACACACACACACACACACACACACACACACACGCACGCACACACACAACACGCACGATGCCCACAGATGGTTCACAGGTTGCAGAACACTCCATCAGTGAGAGAGGGAGAGAGGGAGAGAGAAAGAGAGAGAGGGAGAGAGAGAGAGAGAGGGAGAGGGAGAGAGAGAGAGAGAGAGAGAGAGAGAGCGAGTATAGGAGCTGCTGAATAATGCAGAGACACTGAGTCCGTGGTGCTGACCAGGAGGAAGCTGCAGCCGCAACACTCTCTTCTTCTTCTTCTCTATAGATTCGATATAAATCTAAACTGCTCTCCTCCTCCTCCTCCTCCTCCTCCTCCTCCTCCTCCTCCTCCTCCTCTTCCTCCTCTCCTCATCCTCCTCCTCCTCCTCCTCCTCAGCCAACACATTCACTCTGCAGCAGAGAAACACTCCGGATCTTCCAGAGAGACTTCATAAACACTTCAAGGTTCCAAACACAGCGGCCTGCAGCCACGACAACGGACAAGTCAAAACCTCAAAGGTCCGTGTTTGGATGGTGATGCATCTCCAGTCGGTTGAAGGACTGATGGAAATGTAAGACGGACAAACCGGTTGTGATGAGGAATGAATCTCAGTTCCCGTTTGAAACAGCAGGGGGTGTAATCTATTCCAGCGTTTTGTTTATTAGAATCGCAGTCGTCGCATATCAAGTTGTGTAAATTTGATTCCTGTAAAAATCGATATAACAGTTGTTATATCGCAGTGATTTTTTAATCCATCAACTAATTATGGATTAGGATTAAAAATTAAAAAGATACCTTTTCCCTAATTTGCGGCACTGACACAGTTACGTTTCTTAATCTTTTGATTTGTGCGGAAAACAACGTAAACACTTCAAAACAGACCAGATTCCAAATAACTTGAAGAACTATTTTCAATTCATTTCAAGTCGTAATTGGGCGAAATGTTCCTTTAATACACAACAAATTCAAGGGTAAGAGCATGAGGATGGATGTGTTTTCAAATTCTCTGTAAAGTGACTTTGAAAAACATGGAGAAGAAATAAACTAAAGGAACATTTCACACATTTTTGTTCACGTGCGTAACGATAAAGTTGGACATTTTGAATGAGAGTAAAGTCTCTCTCTCGCTCTCTGTTCTATAATTCACTCTCTCTCCTCTTTCGTCATCGGCCTCAACATCTGCTCGCACCTTCTCTCCATCACACCTTTAGCTCTGCACTGCGCAGTGTGTGTGTGTGTGTGTGTGTGTGTGTGTGTGTGTGTTGCATCAGTCGGAGGCCATCTCTAAATCTGCCCACATTGATCGGAGCCAAAAGAAGAGCCAAGGTGAATTCCTCCGCAGGGCTGATGGACGCAGATAAAGGCGGCGGCCAAATGGAAAGTGCCAATTGTTCCCGAGCAGTCGATAAAGCAGCTGTGAAGCTCTCTCTCTCTCTCTCTCTCTCTCTCACACACACACACACAGTGTGTGTAGAACTGATTACACACATTTACCTGCCGTGCAGTAACTCTCCGCGCGCGCACACACACACACACACACACACACACACACACACACTTGTCGTGGAGTCCACACACTCGGGACTGCGCGTGGGATTCGGGGGCCGAGTGCGAGTTTCACTCAAAGGTCGAGGGAATCGATAAATGGCTGAAACGTGGATCTGACCGGAGTCGGAGGAGTTTCCTGAAGAACTGCTTCTGTCGGAGCTGTTCATCAGGTGACTGTTGTTACTCAATCGGACACTTTCCAAGATCAGTCCGGGTTCAACGGGCTTTTATTTTGACGTGCGCCGGGTGGCGACAGGCGTCCGCTCTGAGCCTCTGTAAAAACATGGCGGCCCCCGTAGGGAGGCCCCGCCCCTGATGTCAATATACTTTAAAGGCAACAACAAGCAAGTCAAACTCTGAGGTGATTATATATTCGTAGAAAAGTCCGTATGACTCGTCAGCAGGGATGTGACCAATCAGATGAGGTCGGCGGGACGCTTCGAGGAAGCTGATTGGCTGCGTGACGACCTCAGTGTAAACACTGATGTGTTTCACAGTGACTGAGCCCTGGCGCCGGCTCGGGGGGTTAAGTTGCGACGGCGCCTTTGATTCGGTCGGACTCCCGTGACCTGATTGGCCGACTCGCCGGCGCCACCCAATCCTCAACACCTGCCTCCATCCATCATTCAGCCGCCGGCCGCTTCGCACTCGAAAAACTATTTCTCGCCCCCGAAAATATCGACTTCCCGGAGGCGGAGAGGAGGGTTTTCTGTGCGAGTGCTTTAATTGGTCCTCCGTGAGCGCGCCGGCGAGGAGGGGGGTGGGGTGGGTGGGTGGGTGGGGGGGTGGAGGGGGGGGGGGCTGGTTGATGAATTAAAGGCGTTATTAAAGCCAGCTGGCAAAGCGTGTCTACGTGAATACAGAGAAGAAGAGTTTTAAAGGGGAATCGTTTTTTTTTTTTTTGTCTTCAAAGAACGGGGAGTTATCACTCGCTCTGGATTCCATGGTACAAATGTTTTCAGCTCCGAGGGGCCGCGAGCCAACGACCCGCTGGATCCACATGATGGGTTTTTAGGAGCGAGGGCTCAAAGGCAGACGGATCAAAGGGAGGCGGCTGTTTTCGTGCAACAGCCGAGTTAAAGGGAGGACTGTCTGGGTTTCAGAGGAAGAATCACAAGGACGTTTGTGTGAAGAGGAATGAGGTGCGGAGGGTTTCTGGACCTGAGGGGGCGGAGCCTGGAGAGGGCAGCGTAAATGGAGTGTTTCCGTTTGCGCTGCGTCGACACCTGTGTGGGTGTTCATCATCAAAAGTTCTACGACACTGGACGAGAGGCGTGACGTCAAAATTGGGCAACTTCTCCATTAGAGGCCACCGCGTCCTACGCACTGTCCCTTTAAATCTGGAGCGACGGTAAAACGCTACCAAACATGCGCTAACGCTAAAGCTAGAAATGAAGCCGATCATCGGCCTCACAGCTCAAACACATTCTGACAATGCCCTGTTATTGAAAAGCAGGAGACTGCATTTGGGGGGGGGGGGGGGGGGGGGGGGGGGGGGGGGGGGGGGGGCAACTTGTCACTCAGACAGCGCAGAGACGTAACGGAGCATCATGTGCCGATGGGACGAAGGGTCAGAGGTCACCGAGTGCCCCCATTACTGCCGCGCCACGCTTCTTTAGTCACTGCACACCAGGGAAATGCAGCTGCAGGACGGACACACACACACACACACACACACACACACACACACACACACACACACACGAAGAACATCCATGTCCCACAGTGACAGAGCTATTAGAGCTGTAGCTCCGGGCCAGAGTCTCCTTCCGCTCAGAGAAACGATGTGAACTCGACGGGACCTTTGACCTCTCGTCCTCGACGACATTCACAAGGCGACAACTCACAACTGTCTCCAGACGAGAGGGGAACCGCGCAAGCTAGCCGCGTTAGCCTAGCATGGCGCTAAAGTCCCCGGATCACCACAATGTAGCTGGAAGGATGCGAAGCGCTGAATCCAATGCAGACACAACGACAGCTACGGTAACAACGAGCTCTAGATCGGCCCCCTGGTGGCGGACTGCAAAAGTAGGTCATTATCGGACCAGGACGGAATAAAAAAAAAAAAAAAATGACTTCCTGTTGCCTCTGCATCTTCCTTTACGAGCAGCAAAAGTGAGCTAAGTTTTTGTGATTTTTAGAATGAGCAAAACAGACAGTAACTTCTTGCGCAATCGATCACAAAACCCTGCGGCTTCAGGAGGGCGGCGCCGTTTGTCCAACTCGTCGCTTGATCGAACCCTCGAGCGCAGACGAACTTTTACGGGCGGGAGAAACACTTCTGAAGAAACAGAGTCAGAAACAAAACCAGGAAAGGTTCACAAACATCTGCGGGAGGTCGAATCTAGAGAGACGACTGCACATCGACGACTGAACTGATGAAGAGGTTTGAGGAGGAGGAGGACGAAGCGCCGCCGACGGCGAGGAGGAGAAGGACCACAGGGCGTCGGGGGGGAAACCCGACGAGGGACAAACGACCTCCTCGTTACCTCCGACTGCTCAGCGAGCGCTAAGTGACAGTGGTCCGCTCCGCGCGCACACACACACACCTCCCAGTCGCTCTGCCGCCCGGCGCCTGGACGGCGACACCAGCTCCTTGACGATCTGGAGGACCTGCATCCTCACGGGGCGGCGGCGGCGGCGGCGGCGGCGGCGGAGGAGGCGGGCGCCACAGGGCAGGGGATGAGGTTCCTGCCCGCCGGGACCTCATCCTCCCCGGTCCTCACCCGCGCGTCCAGGCCCGGATCCACGGCTGCCGGGTTCTCGTCCTGCGCTGGCTCCACAGTCGGCTTCTGCTTTGGCGTCCACACGTGTTTTTTTTGTTTTTTTTACAAACTCCGCGGCGCTCGGTTAGATCCACAGCAAGGGGAGGAGGGGGCGGGGGGGGGTGAGGGAGGGGGGGTGTGGGGGGGCGCCGCGGCAACCGGATTGATTGAAATCCCGCCTCCTCCCGGTCCACGTGAAGCGACGGCTCAACTAACGGCGGCGGCTGGAAGTGCCGCTCCTCTCACTGAGCCTCTTCATCTCCTCCACTGTGTGCGCTCTCTCTCTCTCTCTCTCTCTCTCTCTCTCTCTCCATCTGACAGTCGGCAGCAGAGATGCAGAACAGAGCATCACCCCCCTCCCCCTCCCCCTCCCTCCCCCTCACCAGCCCCACCCCTCTTTTCGTTCGTTTCTCTTCAGACCTCCAGGTGGATGTGGATCAGCAGCTCCGAGCGCTGATGACGCCTCTCATCTCAACTCCCTCTCCTCCTGCTCCTCCATCATCCATCCATCCTCTCTCTCCCCCTCTCTCTCCCTCTCTCTCCCTCGCCCTCAGTGGCTGCCTCGCTCGCCCTCCTCTCCTCGCATCCTGTGGATTCAAATTAATGAGCGCTGCTTCCACTCGCTCACCCTCCATCCCTGCCTTCCTCTCTCTCTCACACTCGGTCTGTGGCTCACTCTCTCTCTCTCTCTCTCTCTCTTTCTCTCTCTCTCTCTCTCTCCCTCACTCCCTCCTACTAAACGTGTCACTTACAGCCCCAGTTTTTCCTCAGTACATTTACAAACCGAGCTGTGAGCCGGATGGAAAAGGGATGAACAGGAGGTAAGAGGCAAACTGAGGTCCGACTAAAATCCCAGCTGAACGTGGCTGGTTTAAAGGTGCAGTGTGTGAGGTTTGGGGACATCTAGTGGTGAAGTTGCGTGTTGCATCCATCACCTCACCCTCACTCTTCTGAACCTGTGGTCGACTTAACTCACGTCAAAGTAATGGAAGAAAAATAAAACATTTAGGTCATTATATAAACTTATATAAAAAATATATTTTTGGAAGTGACAAAAATAACCACAATCTTACACACTGCACCTTTAAGCAAAGCAGAGTGTCATTGGTTCTAATCCCCCACTGCCAGAAACAACCAATATGATGATTCCTTCACTTTGGAACGTTTCCACACAGCTTTTATAACCCCCCCCCCCCCCAGCCCCCCCCCCCCCGCCCCCCCCCTTCTTCCTTCTCTTTTCTGTCAGCGTCCACACAGCTTTTATACCCCCCCCCCCCCGCTCCCCCCCCCTCCTCCCCCATTATTTCATTATCTGTATTGAAATACTTCATAGATTTCGCGATTGATCCACTTTGTATTTTATACTTTTATAAAAGGTTCAGGTCCGGAACTGAATAACGTGATGAGGCTCCGTAGTTTGACAGTCGACCTCCTGTGATTCGATCCGATCGAATCAAAGTGTCAAAACAATATCAAGAAACATCAACATCTGGTTCGCCTCCGTCCGTGACTTCAGCTGTGACCCGTCACCTTCTCTCTCTCTCCCCCTCTCTCTCTCCCTCTCTCTCTCTCTCTCTCTCTCTCTCTCTCTCTCTCTCTCTCTCTCTCTCTCTCTCTCTCTCTCTCTCTCTCTCTCTCTCTCTCTCTCTCTCGTTACTTTCAGGTTTCAGACGTTCAACAGGTTGATTTCGATGATTTCAGACGTGAACGGAGAAACAATCGATGCACATTGCTGGTGTTTTACAGCAAATCTGACTCTTTCTGACAGACTGGATTTCCCAGCATGCTTTGCGAGTGACAAACGTCCTGTTACATCAGTAAATCTGAGATGAACTGCCCCCGACCTGACCCTGAGCGGGCGACACTCACACTCACACCTTCCAGGTACATGAGCACGTCATGTCGTAAAGATCTGAGATCTCACACACACACACACACACACACACACACACACACACACACAGATCCAAGGACAGAGCAGCAAACAGGGGAGCACCACCCGCAGGTTTATTATTTACACTAATGGAGTCACTGTGTATTTACATCTCAAATAAACATGTTTTCTTCACTCACATGCATAAACACACACACACACACACACACACGTGTGTCCCTTTGATAAAGTGCAATGTGTAGTTGAGAGTGTGCCGATGCTCTGGCACGAAGTCAGAAGGTCCAATTAAGGCGTCGCTGGACTGAAGCTGCTGCTGCTGCTGCTGCTGCTGCTGTTGCTATGCCTCAGGCCCACTGTTGCTAGGCTGTGACCCCCCCCCCCCACCCCCACCCCCCCGCCTGCACGAGGTGAACATGTGGCCTTTTTATGAACAACAGCAGCGACGGCCACCTTTCAGTGACAAGCACCTACTTCTGACAAATGAGGCCTGCAGGCGCTCGAGAGACCAAGTGAGTTTCAGAGCGATGAGGTCAAACTGCAAAGACACGGTATATGAAACAGGAAGTAAGGGAAGGTCAACATGTCTGTCTGTCTGTCTGTCTGTCTGTCTGCATGTCTGTGTGCATGTCTGTCTGTCTGTCTGTCTGTCTGCATGTCTGTCTGTCTGTCTGCATGTCTGTCTGCATGTCTGTCTGTCTGCATGTCTGTCTGTCTGTCTGCATGTCTGTCTGCATGTCTGTCTGTCTGCATGTCTATGTGCATGTCTGTCTGTCTGTCTGTCTGTCTGTCTGTCTGTCTGCATGTCTGTCTGTCTGTCTGTCTGTCTGTCTGCATGTCTGTCTGTCTGTCTGTCTGCGTGTGAGGGAAACAGCCCCACCACATTAACTCCTCAGTGTTTCCTCTCTCCTTCTTCCTCTTCCTGCTCTAAGGCTCTTTAGGGGTTTACCTCGGGTCTGATGGTGACTGCCACACACACACACACACACACACACACACACACACACACACACACACACACAGGCGTAAACACACACTTTTGCGATGCCATGACGGCTGCTCAGTCTAACAGATATTTTTGCGTTTCCACATAAAAAGGCCGAATCAGCAGAAAATGAAAACAGGATTTGTGTTTAAACACATTAAAGGGGACCTACTTCTTTTAATAAGGTCATTGCATGTGTTCCTTAAGCCCTCTAAGTATATGCGTGGGTGGGAGGGGCCTGAAGAAAAAAAACAAAAGGGGAATCACTGGTGTAAACAAAACAGGAAGTAGAAAGTAAATTGAGTTCCTCCTTCACCAAAAGCGTCTGGTAGAAGGGAGGAGTTTCTGCTGACGCAGCACAATTTCAACATGACCCGACACTTCTCCTCCTCCACTCAGTCGCCACTTTCCAATCAATCGGACTTGACTTGTAAAAAAAAAAGCCCCTTATGGTTCAAACAACAACATAAAATGCTTTTGAGAACAAAGGCAATAAGTGTAAACAATAAAACCACCCCCCCCCCCCCCCCCCCCCCCCCCCCCCCCCCCCCCCCCCCCCCCCCCCCCCCCCCGCTCCCCCGCCCCCCCAACAATCCCCGAGCCCTCATCCAGGCACCGAGCAGAACGACAATGAGAGGAAGTGATTTACGGAGCGGTCAAACTCATCAATCAGCGACGGGGAAACATTAGAGGCAGGTAAACGACGATACAGATCAAATGATGGAGACGGAATCAAAGCGAAAACAAAAAGAATAGAAATAAAAAAAGAGGTTTGACGCGATTCTGAGCCGTGACCCGATTGCGCGGCTCGGCGCGGGATTCACAACACAAGGCGACATCACTGTCCTGGGACTGTGCGAACCAACGCAAATCAAAAATACTCACGCGTCCAATAGAAATTCAGGAACATTGTCCCACTGGACACATGTTTGTGTCCTGCAGCAGAAACAAATAGATCCACTCAGCTGAGGCTTCCTACTGTTTTCAATGTACTGACAACAACAACAACAACAACAACTCCTCCCTCCGCGCACAGAGAGACAGTGCTCAGCACTTTCAAAGTTGAGATGGAGGGGGACTAGGGTGGAAATTACCCAGAATGCACCTCCTCTCCTTCCTGGCGTGGAGCCGCGGCGAGCGAGGGAATGGGGGAACGGACGGGAAAGAAAACACGCTGGAACAACACTGCGGCTCGGCCTCGTGCTTCCTGTTTGCCCTGCCCGTGTCACTTCCTGCTTCGAGTGTGTGAGCGTTCGGCCAATCAGGGCGTCAGAGGGAGACCCGGTGTCCTTGGAGGCCGCTCACATGTCGGGGAAGTTTCCAGCAGCTGCTGCTGCCAACGGCAGACCCAAATACGCTGAGTCATGTTTTAGGCTTTTAAAAATTTTTTTTTTTTTTACTAGATAGATAAACGAAAAAGTCAATGAATCTTTAATGTGAAAAGTGAAATATGATCCATTATATAACTGGACAATTTCAATCATGATTAAAAAAATGGGCTATTATTTCATTCCCTTTTTTGAACTTTAGACTTGTAAAAAACTCTTACAAATATTGTATATCAATATTACTAAATAGCAATTTTCTTTTACTTGAAGGCAGTTAACTAATACTGCAATTAGTTGTTTTAAGTCAATAGTGATATTAGATTAAATACACAATAAAACTGAAGAATTTGTATTCTATCAAAAACTGATTATCATTTCATAGCTTCTTTAAATAACATTTTTTATTTTTTTGAATGAAGAAACTGGACAAATAATTACAACAACAACTTTTAGAAAAGAACTACTATTTCCCTATTAGTGTCATTCCCATTAGCGTTAAAATAATTACGTCCATATCATCAAATCAATTGAATTAAACAAATGTAAAATATTTGAATTCCAGCCAAACTTCATGAGAAAGTAAAGAATCAGTGCGACGACAAACAGACTGAGTGGGTGAGTGACGGCAGAGGATCTCTCTCTCTCTCTCTCTCTCTCTCTCTCTCTCTCCACGTGGTCGTGCGTCTTCCTGCTCTCAACCGCAGCGGTTCACTTTCATTCGCCGAGTTCTCGCCTGCGGTTTCCGTCGCGTCGCTTCGCCACATAAAAAAAAAACCCAAACCAAAAGCAGCGTTTCGTACAAAGGTTGCGCGTCGTGAGTGGTTGGTGCTGCGGTGACGGAGGAATCCGCTCCAACTCAATCAGCCGCAGTCACAGTGGTTCCACTTCTGTTGATTTGATCCAATCATATCGTCCCGCTGCGAATCCTAGATTCAGTTTGAGTTGGTTTAAAGCTTACAAACACAGTTTGACTAGCAATTAAAAAAAAAAAGAAATAAATAAATGAATAAATAAATAATTCAAGGAGAAAATGTTCTACAGTTGAAAAACAAAACAGACCAAATAAAACCTTTAACCCGCGGCCAAATCTCAGTGAAGTGATAAATCACAACTGTGACGTGGGGACTCTAACCTCTCCCAGGCCTCCCACCGAACAGCCATGACCACAAAGGTGTGTGTGTGCGCGCGCGTGTGTGTGTGTGTGTGTGTGTGTGTGTGTGTGTGTGTGTATGTGTTATGTAAAAGGCAAGAGAAGAAGAAGAAGAGGAAGAGGAAGAAGAAGAGGAAGAAGAGGGAGCCGAGGTTTGATGAACGCGGGGAGCAGAAGATCTACGACCGGACAGTTCCTGTGACCGCGGGGGCAGCGTGGGAGTCTATACAGATATTACCCACAATGCACCTCTCTCTCTCTCCCTCTCTCTCTCTCTCTCTCTCTCTCTCTCAGTCACTTACAAACGCGGCCGTGTTCATACGTCACAGAGTCGATCAGGTGAATCCCGCGTGACGCCGGTCGATTGTGGGCGTGTCGTACATCACAGGGGCTGACAGGCGCTGAGAGGTTTGTCACTGCCTCTGCCTGTGTGTGTGTGTGTGTGTGTGTGTGTGTGTGTGTGTTGTTTACTATAGAGCCAGATATATTCCAGATAGCCTGTATAAATCACATGAATCCATACATACAAACACGGCCTCACCCTCATTCACTCCGTGAGCTCTGATCAGTCTGCAGGCCAGACGTGGAATATTGATGGACTGAATTTTAGCGAGGGGGT
>JAFBJT010104710.1:0-40071 GCA_016785325.1 Chascanopsetta lugubris
AGAGGAAGACGCGGTGGAGGAATGCAGTCCGGCTGCAACGCCAGTGACTCGTTGATGAACTCGATCCACAGACGTGAACAGAGCGACGTGCCGGAGCTGCGTGGAGGACGACTGCACCAACAACATCCTGGAGGACGTGATCGCAGAGGGAGTTCTGACCACCGGGTATTTTGGCATCGTGCCGCTGGTCTCCACCAAGCCCAAAGGTAAATACTTCCACTGGCTCAACCGTCGAAGGTTGAGGCCGTCGACACTTCTCACTAACCAGCCGAGGTCTTTGTTGCTTGTCGGTTGTACATGCAGTGATGTATCGTGTTGTATTGTGTGTGCGGGGTGTGCGCAGGTGACCGACCACACCCTTTGCATAATTTAGATTTTTCGGGAACTGACACCATTAGCTGTGTTTATTTAAGTAAAGCACGGCCACAGACAGCAACTTGTTTTTTGTTTACTTTATCTTAATCTATTCGTGTCAATGAGGGTTTCATGTGAAACTTTGCCTTTGAAGTCACATCACTGTCTGTATTTTAGTATTTTATTTTACTTCATAATCTTTTTTTTTATCTAACTTAAAAAGAAAATGGTTTCATTCTTGAAAATGTGTATTTTCTGGCTACAGGTGCATTTTTTTTTTTTTAATGCTACTAACTGAACAGGTTGTTGCAAGGGATTGAAAACGATTCATTACCCGACTTAGTCGCCTACTCGTGACTTTCACCTTCTGTTGGCGGATCGTTTTTGTTCATGTTGTTGTCGTCCGGCAGGAAAGTGCAGCCACGGCGGGGGAATCGATCAAACCAGCAAAATCGAGCCTAAAGGTGGGATCAACAAAGACGAGTTCAGCTCCCCTCACGGACACCTCCACACCCAGGCAGCCAACATGGCGGTGGCCGCCACCAGCCAGCTGCTGGACGACATCAGAGAGGCCGCCGGCAACCGACCCTTCCTCCGGTACGAAACCCGGTCCGCGCGTCAGCGTTTACGGACGTGGGTTTGAGGCCCGTTGATCTCTCGCTTTGATGGGTTTGTCTCCGTCCTCTCAGAATGATGGGCATCTCCAAAGGCTCCAGCAAAGCTCTGTGCTTCGTGATCGACACCACGAAGAGCATGAGCGACGACATCGAGGCGGTGAGGAGCGTCGCCTCCTCCATCATCAACACCGAGGTGGGGACGGACAACGAGCCGGCCTCCTACATCCTGGTGCCCTTCAGTGATCCAGGTGAGACCACTACCGACGACTACGTGCATCAAAAACCACGAGGTGCTCCCCTCGGTTTCGTCACTTTCAAAAATATCACAAAACAACGACATTTTTGTGAATTTATAATCAGCTCAATGTATTCCTTTTTTTCCCATGACCCTTAAATGAGCCCATTCATGTATATTTCCATGAGGAGCGGGTCCTCGCTCTGGGGTCATCATGTTTTTACAGTAACCCAGAGCGGACACACTAAACATCTTCTGACCAAATCTTACACACTGCTCCTTTGATCTGTGGCACAGTCCTTTGTTTGAAATGTGCCGAGAATGACGAACAAAACCACGTCTCTCTGCAAATGGTCTCCAGAGGTCGGGCCCCTCATCAAGACAACAGACCCCAAGGTCTTCAAAGAGGCCATCAGTATTCTGTCAGTGACCGGAGGAGGAGACGACGCAGAGCTGAGTCTCTCTGGACTCCAGGTGCTTTCACTCCGTCGAGAAACATCTCGCTTGACTCTTTCACACGTTGTTGGTTTCACGTGGAGACGGAATCTAAATGTCCTCTCTGTCTCCTCTGTGTGTGACTCAGCTGGCTTTGTCTGCAGTTCCTCTCCACTCGGAGATCTTCCTCTTCACCGATGCTCCCAGCAAAGACAAAGAGCTGAAGAGCGCCGTGATCGCGCTCATCGAGCGAACTCAGACAGTGGTGGGTGTCCGCTCAAACACGCCTAACTCCTCCGACTTCCTGGTTCATCCAAAAATGGGCCGGTAGTTTGATTTTTTCGTTTCGTTTTGAAAGGTGCAGTGTGTAAGATTTGGTGACCTCTAGAGGTGAAGGTACATGTTGTGTCCATCACCTCACCCTCACTCTTCTGAACACGCAGGAGAAGCTGCGGTCGACTTCAGTTGTCATTAAAACTCAAACGATGCTTAATATGTCCAATCTGGGCTCCTGTAAAAACCTGGCGGCCCCCACGGAGAGGACCTGCACCTTGTGTAAATACAGATTCATGCGCTCATTTAAGAGTAATGGAAAAAAACACAACATTTCGGGGATTATGAATTCATAAAAATGACAGTATGTCATTGTTTTGTTATTGTTTTTGGTTTTTTACAAGTGACAGATTTGACCGAAATCTCACAGACTGCACCTTTAAAAAGTCTGAACGAACCAAATATGTCTCCATTCGATATCATATAAAAGGAATAAAGAAACGAAAGGGAAAAAAAGGAAAAAAAAACATCTTCTCCTCTCCAGGTGAACTTCATGATCACCGACTCCACCGTGACCAACCGTCGGAGGAGGCGCGACGCAGGCCGACCACAAACCCGCGCCATGGCGCCATCGGAGGCTCAGGTTTACAGAGACCTGGCTCAGGCCTCTGGGGGTCAGGCCATCGAGGTCACGAAGAGCCAGCTCCCCATCGCCGCCAGCATCATCACAGAGTCCACCAGCTCCTCCCTGGTAAAGGCACCCGCCCGTCGGGCCGCTGCGAAGGAAGCGCCGAACACCTCAAAGAGCCGACTCATCACTTTTATGTGCTTGACCCCAGGTGACTCTTCTGCAAGCGTCCAGGAACCCGGGGATCACCGACAACTTCCTCTTCAGGGTGGACGACACGGTGACCGACCCCAGAGTTTACATCACCGGACTCTCCGTCACCTTCACGCTCGTCAGCCCCACCGGTAAAACCTCCCGCCACCGGGAGGGAATCTTTTAAAGGTGCAGTGTGTAAGTCTTGGTGACCTCTAGAGGTGAAGTTGCATGTTGTAGCCATCACCTCCCCCTCACCCTACCGAGCATGGAGGAGAACCTGTGGTCGACTTCAGTTATCATTAAAAGTGAAAAAAATAAAATAAATTACTTTGACCACTGTAAAAACATGGCGGCCTCCATAAAGAGGACCCGCTCCTCATGTAAATATACATGAATGTGCTCATTCAGGGGTAATGGAAGAAATATATATATATATATATTTACAAATTCAAATACTTCACAAAGATGATACATTCATGAAAATGTCAGTATGTAATTGTTTTGTAATTTTTTTTTTTTTAGAAGTCACCAAAATGACCTCAAATCGTACACGCTGCACCTTTAAAACTCACCCTCACCACATGTTGCACCCTCAGCTTGTCCGTGTCATGGTACCTCCACAGGGTGTGTGTTGTGAAACCACGTGACCTCATGTTGTCACAGCAGCAGCCGTCTCCAGGTCGCACGCTCTTATGTTGACGAGTCGAGACTGAAAGGTCATTTACTCTCGGGGTGTGATTCCTCGCTCCTCCTACTTCCTGGTTTGTCCGTAAACGGGGCAAAGAGGCGGAGCCCAGGTGGAGCAGGGGGTGGGGCCCGAGGTGCTCAGACAGAGCCAGGTCGGCCCAGGTGTCACTCGAGAGGCCACGCCCCTTAATAACGCGCAATTTCAAGCCTCGATAATCGTTCAGGTTGAGAACTGTAGCTTGAACCAGGCTTTAAACACGTCTCACCTCTAGAGTTTAACAAGCCATTTTAACATGGGAGTCTATGGGGATTGACACGCAATTGCCTCAAGTGGCCACCCTGGGAATTGCAGGTGCATCGGTCAGCCCCGGAGGTTGCCAGAGGGTCCAGGGACCAACGAGAGGAGTTGTTGACTCCAGGAATTCAAATGGTTTGCGCTGATGAGAATAGTGTTTCCTGTGTATGCGCCGCGAATAGATCATAACTTCCCTTGTTCCCGTCCGAAGGAGGATCTCAGCACAGCAGCGACGCGTCAGGCTCACTCATCACCTCCTCACAGTCGGTGGGAAACTTCAAGTCGTTGACGATCAAGAAAGTGGTGGGACAGTGGGAAGTGAGGATGGTGTCGACCAATCCCTACACTCTGAAGGTCGTGGGTGAGACCGTCATCCATTATTAGTTTGGGTCTGGATCTCAGAGAGTGCTGCTGCTCATCGATCCGTTCCGATGGTGCAAACGCTCAGCTCCTTTACTTCCCGCTGCATAGGTCAGAGCGACATCGACTTCCTGTTTGACTTCGTGGCGCCGTCACAGGGTCCGTTCTCTGGTTTCGACGCCCTGGACACTCGTCCCAAAGCAGGTCAGGCAACGTTCGACTCCGACTTGTGCCGACGCCGCGGTTTCAGACGTGATGGACTCCTCCTCCTCCTCCTCCTTCTTCTCCAGGCGTGAACGGCACCCTGTCGGTGACTCTGACGGGGAGTGAGTCCGCCACGGTGACGGAGGTCGCCCTGGTGGGATCGAAGGGGTCGACGGAGGTCAAAGGAGTGGTGGAATCGCAGGGGAAGGGGAACTTCTTGGTTCGATTCAGCGAGGTGCCGTCGGAGGTGTTTGTGGTGCGGGTCAAAGGTCAAGACGGCGGCTCCTCGTCGCGCCTCTTCCAACGACAGTCACCCACCAACCTCAGAACCTCCAATGTGACCATCGCCGTGAGTAACTACTCTCCTCACATCCCAGAATACGAACATGGCCAGTTCATCACCTCTCTCTCTCTCTCTCGCTCTCTCGCTCTCTCTCTCTCTCTCTCTCTCTCCCTCTCTCTCTGTTTTCAGGCCGACTCGACCTCCGTCCTGAAACCAGGGACGCCGTTCTCCGTGCCCTTCTCGGTGACGACCAGCGGCGCCGCAGGAAACTTCACCATCCGAGCCTCCAACAACCAAGGCTTCGCGGCAGAGTTCCCCTCCTCCCTCAGCGTGGCGCCTGGAAACAGCACCGACGGCACGGTGACCATCACCTCACCTCTCAACACGCCGTCCGGGACCGACTTCACCCTGACCATCGAGGCCGAGGCTCCGGGGGGCGCGGACACCAACTACATCGTGCGGCGCTTCGTGGTTCTGAACACGGTAACCGTCGCACCAATGAGATTCCAGAGCAGCGATTCTCGACTGGTGGGTCGGGACCCAAAAGTGGGAGGTGGACTCGTTTTCAGTGGGTCGCGGGGGTCTTTGACTGGAAAAAAAAAAAGTTGCTGCTATGCTTTTATTTTGAAGGAATATTGAATGCATCCAAGTGTCGTCCATTCACACCCTTTTTTGGGGGGCTGCAGCTTAGACTAGAGGGATTTTCCAAGAAAATATTGTGACTTCTAAGAAAAATATGAATTTACCTTAAAAGGTGTAGTGTGCAGATTCTTCCTGTAGAATAATATACAGACTCATACTAAACAAATCTCTCGCAGTTACCTTTAAATTCATTACAATGGAGAGAAATATACGTTTTTTTAAAAATGCAAACATTTTTGTAATGATGAATAAATAATCATATTTGGGGAAAATGTAAGAAAACTGGTGCATTTACCACCATTTTACCCTTCCCACTATATTATGAATATTTACAAAATATTTCCTTATCTTTCCCTATTATTTCTACAACGACTCAAATAAGCGTTAATCTTATTTGTACATGATCGACATCTTCATTTCCTACAGGTGACGGACTTCACCCAGCCGGGGTGTCAGCTGCTCAGCCTGGTCTCCAGATGCACGGGGGCCTGCAACGCCTCCACCTGGGAGATCTCCCTGAAGGTGACGGACGGGGATAACGGCGTGGGCGTGGAGCGCGTCAGCCTGCGGCGAGGCAACGGGACCATGAACGCCACGCTGAGTTCCAGCAACCCCAACATAACGCTGGTGACCTACAGCGCCTCCTGCTGCTCGCCTGACTTGGAGCTCCTGGCCGTGGATCGGGTGGGAAACGTCGGCGTCTGCTTCTACACCATCAACGGGAACTCTCCATCCGCCCTCTCCCCGTCCACCAGAGTCTCTCAGTCGCTCCTTCTGTGCCTGAGCATGGCGGCGCTAGTGCTCCGTGTAACGACTGAGGGGCGTGGCTGAGGGGCGGGGCTGAGGGGCGGGGCTGAGCGACGCCGTCGTTCTCGCCCACGCAATTCGCCGCCAAAGAAAACTTTAGGTTTTCGCTCAGATCAGCTCAGGGTGTTTTCGCTTTCCCACTTTAATTTTCACCGATGTTGAATGTAACATAACTGAAGTTTTCATAGATGCAGCTGATTATAAGTGATTGAGGCCAGAAGCCGCCATGTTGGACCACCATGTTTTTTACAGTCGCCAAAAGTCTTATTGATAACTGAGAGAGCAACAACATGTACATTATCTGCTATGACATGACATATCACATGGTATGACACGACATGTCATGACATTAATGATAACTGCAAGAACTACAACATGTACCTGCTATGATATGATATGACACGTCGTGATATGACACGACATCACATCACATGTCAATATGAGATAATGTGACATCACATCTCATGACATGTCATGATATGACATGACATCACATGGCACGACATAACATAACATATCATATATCATGTGATGTGATGTCATGTCATGTCATACGCATCGAAATGGTTAGAGGGTAAGATGAGAGGAATCCAGCCACAAGACGTCACTAAATTCTACACACTGGGCCTTTAAAGACAAGCTAGTGCCAAAACTGAGTAATAAGCCTGCGTGATGAATGTGATGGTTCACATACACATACATGTTCAGTGGGTCCAACACTGAGCAGTGTGCAGCGCCTCACGGTGGCAGGTGATGACTTGCCGACAGCTGCCGTCACAACAGATGGAAATAGCCAAAAATAGTTTTCTTTAAAAAACACTTTTTTTTTATTGTTGTCATAATGTTGTCTAATGAATAATAATCCTTTACAGAAAAACAAAATGCTGCTTTTCACATTTTTGCTACGTTTGTCCTCCAGTTTCTTTTTTTACTATTTACACTTTGAAAAGTTTTCAGCGGGGCTTCTCTAAATAAACTGGTCATCTAACAAACACCATGTGTGTGTAGAAATATGTCTCATATGCGTTGTTTAGAATGATATGTGTGTTTACCATGGTTATTTTACCATGTCATTCCCACTGAACGCTAATATTTAAAGGGGCTTTCTGTAATGTGGACACAGTGCCATTTTTCACCAGCAGATGGCAGTATTGTGGGAGAGTATACAGCCTCCAAACAAACCAACAAACAAAGTTAGTGATCAATAAAGTAAACAACGGGACATTAACTTATGTAGCCGTACAACTTCCAGTCCTGCGATAAAAATAAAAGCCAAAAAAAAACCAACAACTCGAGGCTTTTACTTTGAAAACGGTGACAGGAAGTGATGTCAATATCCGTGACGGTAATATACTTTGTAGATAAACATCAGAACTGCTGGGGAACGATGCAATGATGTGGACAAGAGGCAGACTGAGCACTGAGGTGGCTCACGACTGTCTCTAGTGGTAAAAAAGTGGTATTGCAGGTTGTTATTCTCTCCATCAACAACTATCTTTGGTACAACGTCGAGACCGTGAATTTTAAATACTCTTCGGATATTTTTTAGGTAATTTCTGAATATTTGAAGGTAAAAAAAAAAAGACATATAGCCCCTTTAAAACAGTGATAACAGTGACTCACTTCACCTTTATCACAACATTCCTCTAACCTGCAGCCCCATTAATCCGCCTCTGCACCCCCTTCCCTTCTCAAATCACTTTCAATGGTGTCAAAAGGTCACACTACTTTTTACGGTAACATTAAAGGCACATTATGTCGAAACTGGAATGTGGATGATGTTGAATCAATCACGAAACATATATGAGATATGATATGCATTTTGAAAGCGCGTCCACATTCCTGCTCTTACACAATGGCACCTTTAAAGGGACACCCCTGTGTGTGTGAGTGTGTGTGTGTGTGTGTGTGCACGTGTGTGTGTGTGTGTGTGTGTGTGTGCGTGTGTGTGTGTGTGTGTGGGTGGGTGGGTGGGTGTAGGAGAGCGGGTCCTTGTCAGTGCAAGAAAAAACGTGTTTGTATATGAAATTCAGAGCCAGTTCCTCAGAGGGCGTGTCCACGCGCACGTCACTCGGTGCCATTGGTGAACTGCGAGAGCTTATCCTCCAAGTCACAGATTCTCTTCTCCTGAGACAAAACTGTGGCCTTCAGGTGCTGGAGCTCCTCCAGCAACCGCTCAAGCAACTCAGGCTGGACGGGAGGAGAGAGGAGGGAAGGAAAGGAGGAAAGGAGGAAAGGAAGTGGGGATGGGGGGGGGGGACAGTGACAGGGGAGAGGAAATGAAAGGACAGGAAAAGAGGAAAAAATAGGTCATGGACAGTGGGTGACCGGAGAAGGTAAATCATAACAGAGAGGGAGGCAAAGCTGTGGGTGCACGAAGAGATGGGAGATGATCGGAGGAGGGTCGAAGAGGGAGACAGACGTTTGCAGGGGGATTCAGATTAGAGAGCGAAGAGATCAATAAATATATAAACAGATAACTGAAGGAATAAATAACCCCCCGACTCGTACGACGGGTCATTTGCATGATGCGGATTCAATAAACACTGCATCATGCAAGTGACCCATTGTGCAAATAATAATCTGTGTTAAACACACACACACACATACACACACACACACACACTATGTCACTTTAAATATCAACGAAATATTCATGTTTGAAGAGATTTTTACTTTCCTGCTCAAGAAGGAATGAGTGTGCTCCACTTCCACCCATCTGAAGTGTGAACAGCTTATTTAATACTTATCCTTTGTTTACTGGTGTACACTTAAAAAAAATGAAGTTTATTGTATCTATCCTTTGTTTACTGGTGTACACTTAAAAAAAATGAAGTTTACTGTATCTATCCTTTGTTTACTGGTGTACACTTAAAAAAAATGAAGTTTATTGTTTCTATCCTTTGTTTACTGGTGTACACTTAAAAAAATGAAGTTTATTGTGTCTATCCATTGTTTACTGGTGTACACTTAAAAAAATGAAGTTTATTGTATCTATCCTTTGTTTACTGGTGTACACTTAAAAAAATGAAGTTTATTGTTTCTATCCTTTGTTTACTGGTGTACACTTAAAAAAAAAGAAGTTTATTGTTTCTATCCTTTGTTTACTGGTGTACACTTGTTTACATTTGTATCGCGTTTAAACAGAATACTCTTGTCAAGAGACTCTTTGCTGCTGTATCATGCAAATTTCCCCATTCTGAGTTTGTCTCATCTTATAAAAACAGCACAGTCAGCTTTTGGGCCACATAGTGAATTAATAATAATAATAATAAGCCTCATACTGTGTCAACTGCAGTTCATATAAGCATATAAGGCTTTAGAGCAGGGGTCATCAAACATAGGGCCCGTGGGCCGGAACCGACCCGCCGGATTCAGGTCCAGTCCGGATGATTTAGCGAAAATTCCAGAGAAGATGCTGAGGTTTATTGACCTGCAGTGACTCTGCCGGGACACTAGAGGGTGCACCGACGTTGATGCAGCAGATTTCACTGGTCTGGCCCGCTTGAGTTCGACACCCGTGCTCCAGAGGTTCCATGGTAGAGCCCCAGGAGAGCGTGATCACGTAAAGGGGCGGAGTGAAGGACTCACCGGCAGGTTGTTGGTGTCCAGGGTGGACATGCTGCGTCGGGTGGTGGGTCTGGAGTCCAGCACGTTCTTCTTGGCCACTTTGAGCTCTCGGCTCTTGGGCGGCACGTAGCCGCCCCTCATGGACACCAGGATGGGGTCCTCGTCGCGGCCGTCCAGCCACTCCTCGGGCTCCATGGCGGGATCGGGCCCCGCGGTGTCCGGGTACAGGTCGTCCTGGAAGAGGTCCGACTGTGCAGAGACGGAACATAGAGACGGTGATTATCTGTCCTTTTTTTTGGGGGGGGTCTTTTGGACACTTTCGTCAGAGTTTTAAAGGTGCAGCGTGTACGATTTGGGTCGTTTTTGTCACTTCTAAAAATATTGCAAAGCAATGACATTCTGACCGTTTATGAATTTATAATCACGCAAATGTTTTATTATTTTTCCATCACCGTAAAATGAGCCCATTAACGTATATTTACATGAGGTCCACTCTACCACAGGTTCTCCTGCATGCTCAGAGGGGCGAGGGTGAGGTGATGGATACAACATGCGACTTCACCTCTAGAGGTCACCACATCTTACACACTGCACCTTTAAAGTAGCAAAGTATTTGGACTGACCTTCCTGGGCACCGTCATTGTGATGGGTTCACACTTCTTGTCCAGCAGCTTGTATAACCTGAGCGATCGGGACAACATGTCAGTTTGTAATGAAAGCACCACAAGCATCAGATCCACGTATTCATCTGAGTATTATATAAGTGTATGTAAGTGTTATATAACAGTATATAAGTGTTTCATGTGGAGGAGGTGTTTTTAGTCCAAAGTCCTATTCTCATACACCAGAGGGGGCGGTCTTCATCCAATCCAATCCAACTTTACACTCTCTAGAAAGCACTTCAAAAAACAAAAAACATGGAGGTCCAAAGTGCTGTGCAAGAAAAGACATGAAATGCACAGCAGCCATGCAGCATAAGAAAGATGTAGATATAAATAAAACAGGCTTGAAGAGCGAATAAATTAAAAAAAATTTAAAAAATCAACAAGTAGATAAATAAAACAAACATACAGTTGAACGGTAGAAGCAGCAAAATAGATTAGAATTACTCAAAACTTAGTGTGGTGAGACCCCCCCCGGTAGAAGCAGCAAAATAGATTAGAATTACTCAAAACTTAGTGTGGTGAGCCCCCCCCCCCCCCCTCAACAACCTGTTGACTCATATCATACAATGAAGGCAACTTGTTTACCTGGCGATCTCACACTTGGTGACGTCCACCCCTCTCTTGGGCATGAAGCCCATCCCTCTCTGCGGCTCCTTACTGCTGAAGGTGTTGAGATAGTGGACGTAGGGCGGCTCCTCTGTGATCTCGAAGTACCGCACGCTGCTGTCCCCCTGCACACAAACAAACAAACAAACAAACAAACAAACAAACAAACAAACAAACAAAGAAAAACTTGTCAACAACAAACCTGAGGTGGGCTCTATAAGTGCTGGATCTTGGCTGCAGCCTTGTACCTTCCCACAGAGGTAGACCATGTTCGCGTCGGCGTCATAATACGGTAACAACACTCCGTTGCTTGTGTCCAGCTCCAGCAGTGCAATAGGCTCCTCGAAGTTTGTCTGTTTGGGATAAAAAAATAAAAAAATATAAAAAATAGTATTTAGTGGTGCTTTTTGTTATTGTTCTATGATGCACGAGCAGCATGTGGCGTTGGTTACCGGGTCCCAGAGTCCCAGCTCCCTCTGGCTCATCCTGGTGAACCCTGTGGTGAAGATGTTTCCGTCCCTGGTGAAGATGGCTCTCATTGGCCGGATGCCCTCGTGCGGAGCCAGACGTTCCTGTTGATCGGCAACGGGAAATTATGCAAGAGGCACACCAGGGGGTGCTGCTCAGCACAGATAACAACTTTTCTAAAGCCTCCCCACACGCCTGCGCCTTTGGTTTCATTGTCATGGTGGTAGAATCTGGTTCATGCAGTACAGCATCTGGACACAAAATGGCTCCATTGGTTGGCTCCCCCCGGACAGGGGGCCAACCGCAGCTAAAACGAAGGTGGTGGGTTTGAGTCCTGTGTTTGCACACTGGCTTACCGCGACTACCTCCCTCTTGCGGGGGTCGCACACGCGCAGCCGCCGGTCCTTACAGGTGGTGCAAAACAAGCTGCCATTACGGTTCCAGCTGATGCTGTAGATGAGGTCTGGGTGGTCGTCCATGGAGATGAGGGGCTCGCCCGTCCCCACGTTCCAGATGATGACCAGGTTATCACTGCCTGAGAACACATGGAACATGAGAGTGTGTGTGTGTGTGTGTGTGTGTGTGTGTGTGTGTGTATTTGTGTACCCTACCCGCAGTGAGGAGTATGTTGCGTGCGGTGGGGTGCCAGGTGACGATGCCAACCCGTTTGGAGTGACCCTCCAGGACCACGACAGGGTCAGAGATGGGGAGGACCAGTGAACGGTCTGGGATCTGCCACACCTGCAGAGGGGGCGGAGCCAGAGGTTTGAAGTGTTATTTACAATAAATAACAACAGATACTATATGATCACAGATTGCTAGGTCAACTTCAAAACTGTCATGTTAACCTGGATCACCGCCCAACACACACACACACACACACACACACATACACACATGAGCCTTATTCAATGACACAATGATCCAGCACAATGAAGTGAAGTCATAACTATGATGACATCATAGTTATGGCCTCTCTGTAACTGCACAGCCGCAACATCACCATGAATGGACAGCTGCCCCTGTCTATGAGCAACAACACACACACACACACACACACACACACACACACACACACACACACACACACACACACACACACACACACACACACACACACACACACACAGCTGCTGCCATAGGAGGGGCAGAGATTCAATACAATCAACAAGTGTGACGTGAACTGATGTGCAGACACCTGCTGAGACACACTCACACTCACACACACACACACACACACACACTTGTATATATATACACATTTCATTACCATTGCAGTACAATCCTCCGAGGCGCTGGCCAGGATGTTGTCGTCATGTGGACACCAGTCGATGTCCAGGACGGGTCCAGAGTGACCGATCACCAGTGGGTAGTTCTTATCCACACGACCTGTCTGCAGAACACAGGTGATTATGTGGTGAGATTATCAATGTTATAAACTGACCAAACTCATAATAACCCAACAACATGCGCAGAATAATGTCAAAATGCACCATTTATATGCCAAATAAAACCTCATAAAATAACAATTATCTAATCATACTCAATTAAAACCTAATAGTCGCTAATAAAACTAATACTATACCAAATAATACAAACTTAACATAATAATATTCCAAATAAAAACTAAGATAAGAAAGAAAAATAAAATGGAAAAATATCTGTCATGATACCTAACAAAACAAATATTATCCTCAATATCTCCTAGAACTCATAATAAGGCCAATAGCAGATGTTAAAACCAATAAAGTTCGGATAATACAAAATAAAAATAATAATGCACCAAATAAGAATTAAGAGAATGAAAAAAAATAAATTAAAAATATGTCTAATAATACCAAACAAAACAAATACTATTCCCAATATTCACCAGAACTCATAATGTATCTGATAACATGTTGATGAGCAAATAATATGCTCATAATTAATATTCTTCATGTCATGTAAATCTGTCCAGTGCTCAATGTTTGCGGTCTAAATGTATTTCACAGGTAAACAAACATAAACAAGAGAAAACATGGAGGTCAAAGTTCAAACACTCAGCGGACGTCTGCTCCACGTAAAAAACTATTATGCAAACTAGACCCCTGTTATTCCATCTCCCCCTGTTCTTTTTAAGTGGACATGCATAACAGCTTTTAAGATATGTCTCCGTGTCCACACACACAACACACACACACACACACACACACACACACACAGCAGAAACACACCCCAGGGCCAGTGTGTATTAATAGCTGAGCGACGAGGCGTTGAAAGGGGAGTTTTTCTTGCGGCGACCTGGAGGGGGAGCCGGAGGTTGAAGAGCACGTCGCTGTGTATTAATAGCTCGTCTTCTCACCGTGACTCCAGTTTATATTCACGCCGTCCTCCCGCTGTCTCCGAGCCGTCGCGCTCGGATTCACTCTGCTCCTCCGCGCCGCTCTCGCACTCGGAGCCACGGACGCTGAGGTCACACTCTTTCACCCGAGATATTCGCGTTACGCCGTTGTGCTGCTGCTGCGACGAGTGTAAAATCACATCATGAATCATTGTTTCAATGAGTTCTTTTACATCTGCATCATGAGCAGCTCCTCGCTATGGAGGCCGCCATGTTACCCCACCGTGTTTTACAGGAGCTCAGAAATGACAAACGATAATGACGTCTTTACAATTAGTCAGCCGCACCACTAGACAGCGCTAGATCCCACACTTATACGCCTTTAATGTCAATGTATTCCGTCGTACACGTCTCTGACCCATAGACCGTATACGGAGATGGACGTAGCGTCCGCGATGACACCCATAGGTGTCTGCAGGGTGATCGTGACGCCCGTAGTGGGCGGTTCGCTCGCCCAACTCCTCCCACTTCCTGTTTCATCCAAAAATGGGCAAAGAGGCGGAGCACAGGTGGAGCAGGGGTGAGCCCACGGTGCCGTCGCAGCATCCACATAATGTGCAACAGTGTCACTCCAGAGGCCACGCCCCTTAATTATGCCCCATTCCAAACGGCGAGAAGACAGAAATAAGCGAATTAGAAACAAATTCACCCTCCACAGTTGTCATGGCAACAAATGAGACGGATTGAGACCGACACTGTCGTTTGTACCAGGCTTTAAACTTGTTTCATTCACCTCTCAAGTTGATCATTTTTACATGGGAGTCTACGGGGGATTGACTCGCGCTCGATGACAGCCTCAAGTGGCCGCCCTGTGAACTGCAACTTATTCCGCCTCCCACATCGGCCTCATCCGTCAGCCCTGGAGGTTCTGACTTGATATGATTCACTTCCTTATTTCTAATTATGTTCTTTGGTCTTAAATGCAGAGTCAAATAATGCTGTACAATACACTGACTGAAACATTGTAAAAACACAAAGTACACACATCATTGACACGATCCATCCGTTTCATCCTTCTCTTGGTTTTTCCAGTGAAGTAACTGGAGTTCCCTGCTCTGTGTTCGGAGGCCGGTGTTGGTGACGCAGCTCAAATTGAAACCTGCTGAGTCGACGTATCTCGCATAGGGCAGGTCAAGTTGTTTGTGGCAGCCGTGGCTGATCAGTGTCCGAGCAGAGCTGTGATCTGTGTCTCTAGGAACCACGAAGCGCAGACTCTCAGATCGATGCTTTCCTTTGTTTCTCATCATCCAAGTGAATCAAACGTCCCGTGGAGTCTTTATTAGTCTGTGTCCTGACATGACAGCATGATCGTAGACTGACACGTGATCTCTGGATCAGAATACTGACACCAATTTGGTGGTTTTAACTTTCCAGCGTCCATCATCAGGTTTATATTAAGACGATGATGTCATCATCATCATCATCATCATCATGAACTTCAACACCAGGCTGAAACATCTGAGCTGGCAACTACTGCTTTTCCTGACTCTGTACATATACTGTATTTTTAAACATTATTTATTTATGTATTCATTTTTGAAGTTTACCTTATTGTTACTTTTTTAATCAGGTGTACATTCAGTATTACATAGAACAAAAGATCATAGATCATGTTATATTACAACACATTACATGACATCATATTATATCATATTATATTATATTATATTATATTATATTATATCATATTATATTATATTATATTATATTATATTATATCATGTTATATTATATTATATTACATACTTATTCAGTCACATAGATATTCCGGGTCTCTCTCATCTCTGTCCCTCCTTTGGTGTAGTTGCTGCTGTAGTTTCCCAATTTGGGATCAATATAGTCTATTCATATATTCATCCATCCATCCATCTATTCATCCATCCATCAATTCATCCATCCATCGATTCATCCATCACGCACCGAATGTATATCCAGATATGACTCTCAGAGACAGAAACTGAACCCTGCATCTTTCGCAGTTTCCCCCCTTTGACCTTGGGTGGCAGTGGCTTAGTGGTGAGAGCAGTCACCTTGGGGTCACTGGTTCGAATCCCACTTGGACCCACTTGGCTGCAGTAGTGTCACTGTCCCCCGACACCGATCCCCCGACTGGCCCGACGTGTACTCGGTAGAAGTACCCGCGTGACCCAGATTACTGGATCAGCGGTTGAAGATGACACGACGTGACGTGACATGACCTTTGACCTCACTGACCTTAGAGAGGGGCATGACCAGGAAGGCCCCGCCACCGCTGGATTCAACGATGACCGCCAGGAACTTTGGGTTGATGGCGCAGAAGGAGCTGTCCCACGTCACCTTGGAGACGCGGATGTCATCGTAGCACTGCTCGGCCTTCACCGTCTGACCGAAGACGTGACGGAACTTACTCTGCCGCACGATGCTGCGACTCATGGCTGAGGAAGAGGAGGAGGAGAGAGAGAGAGAGAGAGAGAGAGAGGGAGAGAGGGAGAGAGAGAGAGAGAGAGGGAGGGAGAGAGAGAGGGAGAGAGAGGGAGAGGGAGAGAGAGAGAGAGAGAGGGAGAGAGAGAGAGGGAGAGAGAGAGAGGGATGGAAACCACACTCGGTCACACGTCCTTTAAAAAAGCACAGTCTGTGGGATGTGCTGACATCTAGAGGTGAAGTTGGATGTTGCAGTGTCGTAAGAGACGTGAATATTTATTTATGATGATGATGATGATAATGATAATAATGGTGATATGATCATGATAATGACAATAACAACAATGATAATAATAATAATAATACATTGGGCAAATAAACAAATAAATGGATTGGTAAATAAATAGATAAATAAATAGACACATTTCAATTGAATAATACATGTGATGTGCACTCATTGTTAAAACTTCTAAAAGATTTGCCCTTAATATTCACATCAGGAGCCGGTCCTCTCTACCGAGGCGGCCATGTTGTACCACCATGTTTTTACAGTAGCCCGGAATGGACAAACTCAAACAGCCTTTTGAATTTTAACACCTGCAACATGCATCTTCACCACTAGATGTCTCTTAATCCTCCACACGGCACCTTTAAACAGTTATTCGGCAACTGTCAATCAAATGTGACAGGACCTCACTCATGTTGTGTTTGTGTTGTGGAGCTATGAATACATGAGTGTCCAGCTGCTCTCACTAATCCCCATCACATCACATGTTCTATAACAGAGCATCTCCATCACTGGTTATTAATAGGTGATTGTCCATACACACACACACACACACACACACACACACACACACACACACACACACACACGATGCGATGGGCAAACATCAGACACAAACAGATCTGATAAAACACTGCACCTCATATATAACAGCCCATAATACCCAGCAACCAGGAATACACAGTAGAGAATTCATCAACACCCATGTGATACAATCCCTATGAGAGTGTGGTTTAAACTTATCCAACACACAGTACCCACAATGCACTGGGGCCCATGACTAATAACAATATGCCCAATGATGAAGGCAGTCGTTTCACTTCTTGGAAAATGAAATTGAGAAAAATAATAGATAAGATAGTGTGTGTGTGTGTGTGTGTGTGTGTGTGTGTGTGTGTGTGTGTGTGTGTGTGTGTGCGCATTTTATAATTCTCTCCTGATCCTCGCCTCTCTATCAGGACGCTGACATGCCATCAGGCTCTTCAGCGGTGGTGACTCAGGGCGAACACAATATCAAACATACCTGAGCCGATACACAAAGTATCTCCAGGCTATAAATATGTTTACTGTCACAACAAGGAGGAGTTGTTTACAGCAACAACAGTGTTTGATTTTTGGCTGTAACCTGTGAAACACAAACAAACTAACTTCATGATGCCAAAGAAGAACTTGATTGATGTGTGTACTTTAAATCAGGTCGGTATGAACATGGAATGATAATAATGAAAATAATAATATTAACCTTTGTGTATATTGTACCTGTAAAAAAGTGCTTTTGTCGTTGAACATGTAAAATAAAATAAAAAGATTTACAATAACACACAATATTAGTACAACCACTATTATGATGACAAATACTGCAACCAATACTACTGGTACTAAAGATCATAACGACAACAACAACAACAACAGCAGTAATGAATAATAATAATTAATCATTTAAATGATAAACTTATATGGTGGAAGTTTCAAAAACTTAAAAGTTTGATCAAGTTGAACCATTTAAATCAAACTTTACACAAACAAACCTTATTAAACTATGAGGCAGCAACAGGAAGTCAGGGAATAAATCATTCCAATGTAAACAGACTAAAAATAGAATAAAACTTTTGTAAACACGTTTTAAATGTACACAAACATGAGCTATAAACTGTCTGTATGTACGTATATATAAATACTTGGATCGTTTACCGATGCAAATGTAATTCGCCCTCCTTTAACTCTGACGCCCCCCCCCTCGTCCCCTCCCCTCCCTCCGGCCCTGTGTGGTGCATTGCACAGCTCTGTAGAGCCGGGGACAGAGCGAAAGAATGACACTGCCACTTTCCTAATATAGACATGACAAACTGCACTGTCCCACCCGGGGCCTGCTGCCGCTGCTGCAGCTCCTCCCACCCACTGACCCACCACCCACTACACCCACCACCCTCCACCCACCACCCACCACCCTCCACCCGGGCCTGCTGCTCCTAAATAGTCCCGGAGTGAAGCTATGGCACCGGTCTTAACGCACATTCAGAACAGCCATTGCACACACACATACAGACACAGAGGGGTGAGAGGGAGAGGGTTAAGGGGAGGGATTTGGGGTGTGGGGTGGGGGTGTGGGGGTGGTGGGGTGGGTGCAGGGATGAAATGTGTCCCCCAGCTGCCATGGCAGGACGTGCACACTCACGATGTACAGACTTTACACACCGGGGCACAGAAGAGACGCTGACGCACAGCTCACCTCACTGCACTAACCCCTCCCCCCCCCACCACCCACCCACACACACAAATATATACAGTATATATGTATAATAATGAAACTCACCTCAGGCTTTTTTTTGGGGGGGTGGGGGGGGGAGGCCCCTCTGTCCCTGAACGAGTGTGAAGCGGGGTGGTGTTGTAATGATCCACTCCTCCACCTCCTCTTCTTCTTCTTTCTTCCTCCACCTCCTCCTGTACGACTCTTATTCCTTTTAGGATTTTTTCTTATTCCCACCCTGGTTCCTGGAGTTGGGTGGTGGTGCCGCCGCACTGGAGCAACTGTGCGACTCTCCTGGACGGGGGGGGGGGAACCCATGATCCACTCCTCCACCTCCTCTTCTTCTTCTTTCTTCCTCCACCTCCTCCTGTACGACTCTTATTCCTTTTAGGATTTTCTCTTATTCCCACCCTGGTTCCTGGAGTTGGGTGGTGGTGCCGCCGCACTGGAGCAACTGTGCGACTCTCCTGGACGGGGGGGGGGGGCCCCAGAGGGGGAGAGAGCGGAGAGAGGGAGAGGGAGGGAGGGAGAGAGAGAGAATCAGAGCAGGAGGGGGAGTGAGGTGGTGGTGGTGGTGGTGGGGGGGGGGGTGTCTGTCTATTTCTGACCCGGCTCTGTCAGTGCAGGGAAACGTGACGCGCGCCTGTTACAGGGGGGGTCAACGCGTCCCTGAAGGGGGGTCAGACCGGCGGTCCGGCCCTGACAGGAAGAACTGAGGCTTTATTACACATCAATACACACACACACAAATACACACACACACACACACACACACACACACACACACAACCTCATCCATCACTATCATCCTCAAATCCACTGATTCAAGAATCTAAGTGGAGATCAGAGTTAATAAAAAGGCACCAAAGGTTCCCCTTGAAGTTCCTTTTATAGGAGCACTATTTGGCATCTGGCTTTTCATATCAAAATATGCAGAGTGAAAAATTTAGCAGCATCTCATCGCAGATTAAAAGTCCTCATCTCTCCTTTCCTTCGTTAATTCATTTGACCATTCGGGAGCTGATGCAAAAACAGAGGAAGCCCCCAGACAGAGGATCTGGGCCTAATGTAAACAGAGAGCTGTGAAGTACACACTCACATTACACAAGTCCGAAAAACACCAGTGTAGGTGATTCATTTGCCGATACAAAGGAAAAATGACACCACCAATATCTTACATACTGCACCTTTAAGTTGTGATCACAATGATGAAAATGTACTCACCACGCCTTGGTTCCCCCGAAGTTGAGGGCATGTTGGTTTGTATGAGGCTAATTCTGGCTTCCTGGTGCAGATATCAGAGAGAGTAGTGTGCAGGACTGAGTGACATCTAGTGGTGAAGCCGGGGTGTTGCAGGTGAATCCCTCTCAACTCACTCTTTCCCTCCAAGCAGGCAGGAGAACCTCTGCTCCTGGAGGCGGCCATGTTGCACCACCATGTTTTCACAGTAGCCCAGGATGGACAAACTAAACACCCAGTGCATTTCAATGATGCCTGAAGGACAACAGAGGTTGTCCTGCTTTATATGCTTGGGAGGGATTCAGCGGCAGCGTGCAACTTCACCACTAGAGGGCACTGTACAATTAGGATGAGACAAGGAGGCGACAACACATGAAGAGGTGCTCCAAGGCTTTGCCGCGTGCAGAGCTGAAAATCTTCATCATCCTATGAACACATGTCACATATTAATTATAATAACTGATTGATTGATGACCTTTGTTAGTAGGCATGAGATCAATTGAAACATTTTTTTTTTAATTGATCTCATATCCAAGGTTTGTGTTTTGTATTGTACTAGTTACATCTTAAAAATATTCAAATGTAACCTGAAAAATAAAAATAAAATGTTAATGCACACTTAATCACTCCTTCACACACACACACACACACACACACACACACACACACAAACACACACACAAACAATCAGATCAACAGCGAAACTGACTCTAAATAATTTCCATTATTTAATGGTCACAGTTGAAGCACATGATATAAAAGAATATTTACACTGATAGTTTAAAATAAAGGAACAATACACACACTCACATACTCACACACATACACACACACACACATCTGACTGCTTCTACAATCTAAGCATGCTCCTCAAAAGTAGCAACCACACATAAAAAAAGGAAACATTTCAAATTAAGCCACGTTCAAAATTAAAAAGGGAGTAAAGTGCATGAACGACAGTCGTCTCTAAACAGACATTTCTGGTTGACTGCAGAGAAGCTTCACTTGCCAGTCACAGGCACACTCCTTCAACAGGTACAAAGGAGATCCATACAAATACAAAATAAAGTACACACCCACATGGTGAAAGTTGTGCTACACAGTCCCACTCACACACACACACACACACACACACACACACACACACACCAGATATAAAAACATGTACATTTCCTTAAATGTCAACACTCACATTAAAAACCTTTACTTCCCAAAGAGAACATATCAGAAAACCCACTCCCCCACTAAAGCCTAACATTCCTCACACACAGCAACACGTTTAAAAAAATAAAATAAAATCAAATAAAACTTCTAGTCAGAGTGGCATTACATGACACGAGAGTTTACTTCAGTTGGTCAAGTAGTGAATTTCAAATTGATTCTGATTGAGACGGATAATCCAGGAATCTGGCGCCCGGCGTTGCGCAGGTCAGATTTGGTTCAGACGGATACTGAGGTATTGTGTCGTCAAAACAATAAAAATAAAAACCAAAAACACCTCTCTGTCTTTGCCAAGAATTCAACAACTACTCTCGCTCGCCAAAACTCTCTTTGGGGATAAAACACAGATCTGTGGTGTGTGTGTGTGTGTGTGTGTGTGTGTGTGTGTGTGTGTCTGTGTTTTCCACCTGAGTGTGTTTAAATTCGCTGCTACCAGCACAAATGATACAGACGTTTAAAAGACAGCAGAACTGACGTTTTCTCATGTGTGTGTGCTTGTGTGTGTGTGTTTCTGCCGAGTCAGCTGAAACACATCCTTTTTTTTTTTTGTTTTGTTTCTGTGACGACAGGCAGGTTCATTTACCGGACGACTGCGCCGGGTCATGTTCTCGGTATCGACGCGGCACAATGTGGGGAGATGAGGAGCACAAGAGGAGGAAAATACCAGCTACATTCCGCCTTCATGGGGCTGAACCAACGGCGATCAAGTCAAAATATCAAATGTTGATGGAGGAACCAGAGAGTGGAGGATGCGCAGGCTCAGGTGCATTGACGTTTGGATGATTGTGGGGGTTTTTTTTCTTTCTTTTTGTCTTTAAATCGTCAGAACCTTCACGGCCTCATCACCAGACGAACATCTCAGGTCACAGAGGCTCTTTTGTGGATCTGCACGATCAAACATACAGAGACTATTTAACATGGCTGTTAAGGCAGGAGGCATTGGTCTGTTTTGCACTAAAAGTCTCTTTCTTACAGGTGCGCTTGTAGGTTATCTCAGTCTCCCTCTCTCTCTCTCTCTCTCTCACACACACACTCACACTCACACACACACACACACACACTGTGAGGGTTACATGGTGTGGTAGAGGGTGCTGATGATAGTTCTTTTCTTCAGCCTCCTCAGGGGGTGAGTCCGGCCATATTGCTGCCGCGTGGCCATGAGCGTGAGCGCAGGCGGGTGCAGGGCATCGGGGCTCATGTTGCCACCGTTTCCTCCCGGCGGACTCTGGTATGGGGGCGGAGAGATTCCCGCCGAGGTCTCTTCGCCGTCCGAGAGCCGCTCCACCTCGATCCCCACGGCGTCCGCTTGCTGCTCGGCGGCGGAGGAGGAGGAGGAGCTGTGCACCCGCTGCTTCTTGGACTCGTCGCTGGCGTGAAGCGGAGGCTGCTCCGACGGCGCCGAGACGGAGGAGCAGCTGAGCTCCCACTCGCTCAGCTCGTTGGCCAGCACCTCCAGACAGCCCAGTTTGGCCAGCGAGGCCGAGCGCTTCATCAGGGAGGGCGGGGTCAGGCCGGCCTGACGGAGCCTGGCCTCCACCTCCCTGACCTTCTTCTGGATGCTGCTGCTCTGCTTCTGGTCCACGCCGCTGGCCCTGCCGCCGCCGGCCGTGCTCACCTGCTGCAGGAAGGCGCCCAGCTCGCACAACGTCTCCCACGTCTCCCTCATGATGACGTCGCCGTGGGGTCCCTCCGAGGGGTAGTCCCAGTCTGTGCAGGACTCCAGCTCGGTCACGCCCTCCAGACACAGGAAGTTCACCGAGGCGAAGGGAGACTGGGCCGAGTGGTGGAAAGGATACGAGGTAGAAAGCAATCTACAATCAGCAGGCTGGAGTTTGTGTCCTTTTGTGCCTCTTTCGTGAAGTCCCGCTCCGTCGCCGCTCTCCCTTTTGACCGGTCTGAACTTCCCCTCCTCCTCCCCCGCCGGCCCCTCCGGCACAGTGTTGACAACTGACCCCTGTGGACAAGCGTTCTGGAAATGACAGGAAGTGGCGGGATGGACGTTGGGCGCACGCCACTGTGAGCAGGATGCACTGGTGGAGAGGGACGGCGGCGATGACGAGGTCTCGTGCCCTTGCTTCATTCTCTGCTCCAGCTGCCGCGTGACGCGCCGCACGGAGCCCCTGGTCCAATCGCTGTAGAGCCGAGCAGAGTCCGCCTCCTCCTCCGCACTGTCCTTCGCTTCCTCTTTGCCAATCTCGCCCTCCTTCTTCGATGATGAATCAGTCCTGTTCTCCGTTTCCAGCGCAGACGTCTGCGTCTCCTGGCCCTGGGGCCCCTGAGGCGGAGGTTGGCTCATAGGGCCCGAGGATAAATGCTCTGTAGGCGCTGTGGCCTTCAGTCCTGTGGCCTGCACAGGCACCTGCACTTCCTACAAGGAGGAAAGATTCAATTCAAGTGTCAGTTGCATTACAGAGATGAAAATAGATCAGATTATCATTTATGGCAGCCGTGTTTGAGGATTGGTCTTCTTCTAACCAGGTGGTCACTGGTTTAGTTTGGGGCGTACCACTTAAAGTCAAGCACCGTACAAGGCAATAAAAGCTCTGTATCAATACAGGCTATTTGGCAGTTGTTGCCTTCCACCTTTATGCCACCAGGTGGTGCCGTTAAACTTAAGAAACCAAAAGCCGGACGGTCGCGTCCTCACCTTTCTTTTCTCCTCCTCAGTGGAGACCTCCTGCGGTTCCTTGGCACAACTCTTCCCCTGGGGCGTCTGCTGCGCTGCAGCACACTGAGTTTTACCGTCCTGGCTCATTCCCTTAAACTTTTCCCTGGCACTGAAAAAGTTGATGTGATCCGCGCTGTGGCCAAACAGCGCCTCACTGTCTTGTGGCATGGCACTGGGATAGCTGCTCAAATCGCCGGCGGACAGAGGACGAGCCGCCGGACCGTCCGCGGACGAGCCGCACGTCTGCTGATCGCAGTTTGGGTTTTTGACAGGCACTGGTGCAGGCGCACTCTGGGGTCCGGTGGTTTGCGCGCTCGGTGTTTGCGCCGCCGCGGGCCCGGGCAGCGACACCGGCGTGGGTTTCGTGACGTGCTGAGGGCAGGGCGACGCCTGCGGTTTGATAACCTCGTCCACAACGGCTGGAGGCGGGGACGGAGCGGGAGAGGGGGGGAGGCGGTGCAGGGATGGAGGCGGGTGGGGCTGGCCCACAGAGACACTTTGTGCTACAGTCACCATGTCTGTCTTTTGAGGCTCCGGCACCACAGTGGCGGCCCTCGGCTGGGATAAAAGGGGCGATGAGTGCTGCTCCTCGGAGTCACATAAGCCGTTGGAGAGCGGGGGAGATAATGGAGACGGGGAGTCAGCTGTGGGCTCGGGGCGGGCGGGGTCCGAGCGGCTACTCTCAGCCACAGCAGAGTGAGCGGGAGCCTCCCGGCTGGGGGGGGCGGCGCGGCCCGACAGAGCTGCCACGCCGTCGCAGGATGTGGAGCTGAGCTGATTGAACTGGATGCCGGTGTCAGAGCGGCTGGTGGAGTGTGTCGCTTTGCCGGCGCTGACGGAGCTTCCCAGCGACTCCAGCAGTTCTTTCACAGAGGGACCGGAGGCGCCGCCGGCCTGGTTGCGCGGGTCGGAGCGACCCAGGCTGTGCGGCTGCGCCAGAGACTTGGAGAGAGGCTCATGGTGCTCGGACAGGTCGCTGTCAGAGTGGGAGCGCCACAGCTTGTTGTGCCTCTGCCTGCTGCGAGAGATCGAAATAAATGTCACTCAAGCATCGATGTACAAACGAGTGATTTGGAAGTTATTGAGTCGCGCAAGTTCATTCATTGGTTTGATATTTTGTTGGTTTTTCAGACGAATGATGCACAAAACAGCAAAACGGGGAATTAGCTGAGCGAGAGAGCGATTTTCTTACGCTGTATATCAACTATTTTAATTCATTTTGGTTTTGCTTTCGCAATTTCCCCATCTTTCCAACGCATACAGCCATCGAGCCACCTAATCCTCCCTCTCTTCTTATTGGATCAAATCTGTCCCTTCCTTCCCACCTTTAACTGGTATGTGGTGAGCATTCTGGCACAAAATGGCTGCCTGCATCACCCAGGTGGGTGCTACACATTGGTGCTGGTTGAGGCAAGTCTCCCTCTCTCTGTAAAACTGTACTGAAAAGTACTATATAAATGCATGTGTGTGTGTGTGCATGTATGTGTATGTATGTGTGTGTGTGTGTGTGTGTGTGTGTGTGTGCGTGTGAGAGTACCTTGCCAGCAGTATACCCTGATACTCCTCCAGCTGTCTCATAAAAGAGGGGTTAGGTTTGGTCACAGCTCGTCGCTCCTTGACATAATCGAAGGCCTTCTTCAAATCCCACCCAAACTCCTTCATGGCGTAAGCGATCACGGTGGCAGCAGAGCGACTTATGCCCATTTTACAGTGCACCAGACACTTGGACCCAGCTTTCCTGGAGTGGATATAAAGGATCAAGCACATAAAGACGTCTGCCCGTCAGTGTCGGGAAGAAAGGATGCCCCGCTGGAATCAGATAAGCAGGTGGGAACATAACAGGCGGTCGTCTGAAACTCACTTGGCTCTAGATATAAACTTGTACGTGTCGTTCCAGTAGGCGAGCAGGTCGGTGGCCTCCTCGTCGTACACGCGGATGTTGTGGTACTCAAACACACCGGGGAAGAAATTGTCTATCTCCCTCGTTACATTCAGGATGTACTGAACCCTGTGCGAGGGGTAGACGGGGATTGGAACACAGAACATACTGAGGTGAGCCTGAAGAACAGCTGTCAATTCGTTCTGCGCTGCGTGTTTTGATGCCTTTGTCCTGCTCCTTACCCGCTGTTCTGCAACTCCTCCAGATTGGAGGCATTCCATTCAGAGCCCTGAAGGAAACAAAAGCAATCCTCAGACTTATTCAGACTAACCCTCCACTGAGCTTTTCATAATGCTCAAATCCATGTGCGCCGCGTCCAGCGTGTTCTCTCCAAACCAAACAAGAACAGAGCACCTTAAAATTGGGGAGCTGAAGACATGCTGACGCACTACCGAAGTTCAAAAACAAAATCAAACATTCTTAGCGTGTAGTGAGACTGAGCTGCGCTTCTTCGTCCAGTTGGATTTCGGTGTGACGACGTCAAACCGGTTGTGAGGGAACGCACCAAAAAGACGTGGTCGAAGATTTCCGTGGGACTGTCCATCTGGCCCAGAATGACAATCATCTCGTTGTCGATGAACTCCTTGAACTCGCGCAGGTTGCACGTCATGCTCATTTCCAGCTCAGTGCGGATCTGAGGGAGACATTCATACAGGACTGTTTGGTAGCTGCAGTCATCCTTTGCTTTCTTTCTCCTGTGTTGTGATCTGGCGGTAGTAGCATGTGACTGCATGTGGCTGTAGCAGTGTGAAATTCACTTTGTTTACAACACGGCGAGACACCCTGGCGCAGTGTGGCTAATATTACACTGGAGAAAACACAGATTTTGATGATTTAAGTTGTGTTTTTTTTAACTAATCAAATACATATTATCTTATCTTGAAAGTCAGAAAGGTAGAAGATTCAATACTACTAGAAGACAAAAGCTGCAGTGGGTGAATTTTATATTGTGCAGTTTGAAAAACATCACATTATTGTGGATGACGGATATTATCATAGCAACCGTGTTTGGACAACGCATCTGTTTGAAGTAACTTGAAGTAAAAAAGAGACGTGTAACTGACTCACCTCTTTACATGTGACATTCTCCAGGTCTTTCTGCATCATGATCTCCCTCAGGCTGGTTTTGATATGACGCTCTGTCAGCTCTCTCTCTGTCGGTCTGCAAGAAACACAAAGACATTGAAATAAGCACAAATTCATTGTTTGCAACAAATACAAACAGATATGTCATCGATCAGTGTGACTGGTGCGTCTGAAGTCATAATCCACACGGCTCTGGAGACCTACGCATCAGAGAAGAGGACAGGCGAGTCGGCGCGGTGCGACTGCACATCCTGCATGGCGTTCCACTCGTTGATGCGCGCCTGGTCTGAGGAGACCCTGCTCTGATAGTAGCTGACCCAGGTGAGGAACAAGCTGCCTGGGAAGTAGTTGTGACAGCGCGCCACCTCGCACGCTTTATGGAGTGACTGCAGCGCCGACCTGTGAGGTGACAAGACAAGGAAGGTCGGGGAGAGTTTGTCTTCAAACACGACGCGACGCCGAAACGAGCACTTACCACATGGCCTGCACTGAAACCGGCTTGAAGACATGCACCCTGTAATCGGTCGACACGCTGAAACCCCTGAGGGCAGGAAGAAAGAAGACACTCAGCACACAGGTTTCAATGCAGACTACTGCTTCTATGCAAAATGCAGAACATTAAAGCACGCTGTGACTGAAAGACGTCTTACCCATCTCCATCCAGATGTATCAACGTGTCGCTCCATAAGGGTAAAACCAGCCCGACGGAGCAGGAGCTGCGAGGGGACAAAAATGACCATATTACCACTTATCAATTGGCAGACACACACACACACACACACACACACACACACACACACGGTCACATGTTTACGTGTTACCTGTCCACGGGGCTGAAGTCCATTCCCAGCACCACGCTCTCCTCCGTGTCCTGGCGACCGTTGGTTGACACCACCACCATGTAGCGGGTGATGCTGGAGTGGACGCTCTCCAAACGCACCGCCTGCAGGAGGACAAACAAATACAAAGCGTAGATATCACGGGAGCTGTTCAAAGTACAACTACTTCAACTTAAAGCAACAATGTGTGCGGAACATTTGCTACGGCGTGTGCCCACCAGCTTGATGTTGTCCTCTGGTCGGAGGAGAGTGAACATGGTTTGCAGGTGCTGCTGGATGTCTCCTGGAGGAAAACACAACCGTTATTATTAGCGTGCGGTTTCGCATAAGTAACACTCGGTGCACTAGACAAGAAGCAGATGAAATCATAGTGAGGTGCTGTTGGTTTTACCTGCATGTTTGTTGCGCAGCTGTGAGAAGCGTGAGGCAGAGGAGGGGGAGGAGCCATTTCCTCGAGGTAAGAAAAGAGCAGCTCCTTTAACTGTCAGGAAACTCTCACTGATGCTGGACAGAAGGAGAAGCAACAAAAGAAAAGTCATTGTCGTGAGGTGAAGCAATGGCATTCTTACTCTCCAGACGTTTGGCAACAGTAAAATAAACATTTTAATCATCAGAATACTTTTTTTCAAGTATATTATTGCAGCGACACGTAAACGGAACAGAACCTCGACTCGGCAGATGTGCTGTAAGTAAACGTGTCTGTGCCTTTCTGTTGCTGCTGCTGTTGTTGTCTCTGTGTTTGACTGCAGAACGAAGCAGCATGAGACCACCAGGTGCATTTCAAGCACAGGGGCGGTGGTCACATAAAACCAGAGTGCGTCTCAATCACGGTGATATAATCCGACACAGCATCCTGCGAAAACATCATATACCAGAACATAAACACAGACTTTATGAGCTGCTTTCAATAAGGAGGGGGCTCAACCGAACTGATCACGGTCAGAGGGAGACATGATGAAGCTGGAACCAGAGTCTTCCTCACCCTCGTGCAGGCTTTACATCATCGGATTAACTGGATTCCAGACTTCACGAACTTTCAGGGCTGAAAATGAACTACCCGGCATGAAATTGGCAGCAGGCAGCTACTCTCGCTTGTGATACAGTTATGTAATGGACTCCATGCATTCCTTTGAGTGTGATGTTTTCTGAATCAAAAGAGTTGCCATGGTACAAGTCTTAAAGTGTGATTTAGCCATTCATGGCTATTCATATTTGTCGTTGCATACTGAGGCCGTGTGAGGCTGAAATCAGCTTCTGCTGAAAAAGGAAGGAGAGACACCCACTACGGGGAAAAGACCTGGAATGAACGGCAGTAATTACGACAGTTGTGAGACGTGGAAGGGTCTGCTCCTGGTGTCAAACATTAATGGGACTATTAAAAGGTGACTAAAACATGAATTAGACCATTCAGGTGATTACATGCCCATTAGGAAATCAATATAACCACTCCATCTTTCCTCTTTGGAGGTATAACTCCTCATTTCATCTTGTCTGACACACTGGACCTTTTCAACAGTAGCTTTGAAATATTCAGCAACTGGAAAAGACAAGAAACATCTGATTTAAAAAAAAAAAATCCAAAACACTTGACACCCTCAGCAACATGGACAACGTAAAGACAGTGATGAAGATGAAGCTCCTGTGTCCTGAGAGCAGACGGCTGAGTTGACTGTCTTTCAACCGAGTGTGAAAGGACACAAACATCAGACAGATGTCTTATGCAGGTGTGAATGATGAGGACGGCTGCTGACAAACCCCCCACCCGGCTGATCCAACACATAAACGCCCTGCTCACTGCCCACACTCGGGCCTCTGTGGAGCAGAAAATCTGCTGTCACGATTCAGGACATCCTGAAGTCACGTCTCTATTACGATATACGTAATATATACGATTTGATTTGATTTGATTTGATGACATGCCCGGGTGCAAATATACGGTGGGGGGGCGGGGGGGGGGGGGGGATTAAGGGGGGGGGGGGGGGGGGGGGGTATTAAGGGGGAGGACATGTAAAAGCAGAGTGAGCAAGTCGGCAAACATCCCTCTCTGGCGACTGGATCTGCTGTCACATCCTTCCCATTAGTTCATCATGGGAAAACCACCAGTCTTTGTCACAACCTCCCCGGGATCCCTGCCAAAAAACTGGAGAGCAGGCAGGACAAACACGAGCACGGCCGGGGGATTACCACGCCTGCACCATGACTCTCAAACCGGACCAAACTCCAGGCACTTGGGGGGAAAACAAGGTCGTAGTACGCTTTAAAACGCCGCTGTCAATCATGTTTGCGTCCTCCTTGCACACAGAGCACAGACTAGTCCTTGAACTTACAGCTGACAGATTTCCCCCCGTGAGATCGTGGAGTGGTCGGTGAAGGGCGGTCTCATCTCCCCGCAGCAGCAGACGCAGCAGTAGCCGCCTGACGAGCTCCGCGGAGCGGTCACAACACCGGGAGGCATCGCTGCTCAGGTGGCCGGGGCAGGGCGCGCAGAAGCGGCTGCAGTCACTGATGATGAGGCGCTGCTGTGCGGAGGTGGTCACTCCGCCGGAGCATTTAACTGAATCGGGTAAATATCCGTAAAGGCTATGGTTTGAATCCCGCAGTGGTCAGGTGATGGGAGGCTCACGGGCACGCGGGCAGCGTCGCAGCTGTTCGGGGGGCAGGTGTCACATCTGCTCGGTTATAGTTCCCGCAGCACGCTGCGGTAAATCCAGGAGGGGGAGGAGACTCGCACTGACCAATCAGCGTCGGTTACAGCCGTGTATGGAGGATCATTAGTGCCACAGTGTTGACCACTAAATGACATGAACCTTTTCAAAACAGGAGTTCTTTGTCTGGTTCGTTATTCCACAACGAAATGTGAATTGCCATAAGATTTCGACATGCCAACCAAACACTATGCTGAAATATGACGTTCAATTTGATTTATATCATATGTCATATTTGGTGATGCACTTGGACATGGTTTACATATTATAGATAATAAAATGATATACTTTGTAAGTCTAAGAACATTTTCAATGACTTTTAAAATGTCTCACAGTGGCTGGGCAATTAAAACACCATCAACTATCATCTACCTTCAGCACCAAAAACACATTGAGGTAATAAACATTTGATGCATTTAAATTAAAATATTTAACGTTATTCTGCAAGTCATTATCTATAAATATACTATTCATATTTGGAGGAAAATAATCATTATGTTATTATAGATTACATTTTTTTGAATAATTGTTGCTGTCATATCAATGTTGCCCAGATCAAATTTTACACAACATAATACATCTTACATTATTTTACAGTAAATACAGAGTTTTAAAGTACAATGGTCTGTACACGATATACGTTATATAAGTGATGAGATGTGTATAGGTCAGACCTAAGGTCTCCAAGTCAGGCTTAACGAGGGGAATTCAGGTCTAAGATTACCAATTTTAGAAATACACCAACAATGACTACCGACTGTTTTCCTTATTTAACATGCCACAGCTCTCCACCCTCATATTGATTAAACTGGTCGTGAGGACAATGTCACCAGAAAGGCGGTTTCTTAGCTACCATGACAACTCTCCTCCCGTTTAAACATTAATGACCCCAACCCACAGGGACATCCTCTGCAGAGTGTGGGCCAAAACAGCCATCACATGTGCGTTGTCTGAACACTGCCGTTGGGAGGAAGGGTGTCAGAGTTGTGTAACCGACTCTAGGTCGGCAGCCTTTGGGGGAAATTCTCGCCGGAGTCAGCGACACCCGACACCCGATGTGCTGCTGATTCCAGCAACGACACCACAACAACAGCACAACAACAAAGATTGAGAAATCAGAAAAAAGAGACTTCAGGTGGCTCATTAAAGCCGATGAGGAAACTTGACCTGAGACCTGGTTACGTTGCCTGTTGATTCCTCGTGGTCTTTGTTGAAAGGATGGTTTACAGAGCCTGGGTAAATGTATGGTCACCACCTGTCTGCCGATTCATTTCACAGGACCGACGACAACTGCTGGGGTGTTTTTCTCCCAGGCCCAACTGTCTCTTGTGTAATGTTGCACAAATGTGTACGAGCATGTGCTGTGTGTTTTTGTGCACTTTGTTGACCCCCTCCATCGAGCAGCCGACACATCAGAGTCTCGCTGGCAAGTGGATGGCTTCCTCAGTCATCTTCACAAACACTTCATTAGAAGCACCACGGGTACTTTCATAAATCAAACATTGGATTGGATGGTGTAACAATGCTGAGGTATGATATACACACCTTATTATTTATTCATTAATCTGACCATTTGGTTTTTGATGAACTAATCTATTGGATAAAAAGTACAAAGATTAATTTGATCATTTCCAGCAGCCGATTTGAAAAAAAAAAACTTGTATTCTTGGACAATTCTTTCAGAGAATTAGCAAATTAAAATATATGAACTATACATATATAAAAAGGTGAATATAGTGAATTCTACTGGACACGCAAGATGCTTGTTGCTGCCTAATCCAACTAAATAATACTTTCCTTGAATCTACACCGACTCCCAGCTACCAATATATATTTGTGTGTGCGTGTGCGTGTGTGTGTGTGTGTGTGTGTGTGTGTGTGTGTGTGTGTGTGTGTGAGTGTGTGTGTGTGTGTGTTTTTGGACCCATCTCTCAAGTTCCCGCTTACAGTTCTATCATTGTCTGCTGAAATTCACACCGGCCAATCACAAGCAGCGAAGGCCAGCATGTGGCTGTTAAATGCAGACACCGGACACTCCTGTGTTGCTCTCACATCTCCATGTATACAAACACACACACACACACACACAGACAGCCACCTTGGGGATCAGATCACCTACATATATAACACAGAGCACCTGAGGTTACCCAGTGTCTTTACCTGCTGATTGAAAACAAACAGAAACAGACACAGAAACTGGAGGTCGTCTCCAGTTGATGTTGGACCTGAGGCTGGTATCACATGGGACAGATCGGTCTCCAGACCAACAACCTCCTCCTCTCCTTCACACTCAAAATGACACATAATTCACCTATTGGGCTAAACCATACGAGCACCAGGAAGAAATAAACTCAATGAAACTGTCCAGCTGACTCAGAGAATTAAACCCTGACCTTCTGGAAATAGACCTTAAAGCTTCATAATGTCACCTAAGACCACCCCAGTGACGTAACAGAGTCTTAGAGGCACTGGAAAATTAAACCAGACCGTCTTATTCAAATTCACGATTTCACTACAGACTAAACAAGACCGGAATAAAAAAAAAATTAAAAAAAACTCCAATCAAAGCACTAAGCTTAATTCCTCTTTCTGCCTCAGATGTTCACTCCTTCAGTGACGTCGCCGCCTCAGCTGATGTCACAGGGCTGCTGACGTCAGTGGCTTTAATCAGCAGGACTGCAGAGGGGCCTCTCGTACGCACACAGACACCCGGCATCACAGTAACGCCCTTTTCTAGTCTGGATGAATGTGGCTACCTGTCTCACAGATGAAGAGACCGGCTGCTGCTGCTGCTGCTGCTGCTGCTGCAGCGAATGACGTCTGCAGTACAACAGGCTACCTCACAGGCATCTGGGGCATGGGGTGAGGACGAGACAATGATTTGGGGAGAATTGAAACATAATGGCTGTGTGAATCAGTCAGTCCTCGCTTCTGAATGTCAGAATTGATTGAACCGCATGATCGTCTTTTCTATTACACCTCAAAGGACATGATTTTTCATTTCTGTCAAGATAAATGAGGAACAATTTCACTTAAATCTTGCAAAAAAGGATCTTCAATCAAGTGTAGCCTGAGCAATATTCAGCTCCTCTGTAGCGTGACATATATATATATTGCTCGATTTGTAATTTGATCATCTCTTCATAATCTGTCAATTCTGCCCCTGAGAGATTTGCATGAGAGCGAGCCATCGCAAAATACAGGGTCATCGCAAGGACTTGGTTCAAGATGCATTGTAATGAGCAGAGTTTAAAGGAGCATGGACAGCGTCCTCTCCCGTGATTCAGCGTGAAGGTACTTAGTCCCATGTGTGAACTCCTTCCCTATCATAACATTTCATCACAGGAACAGCAAGGTCACGGTGTTGTAGTATATTCCATTTAGTGGGTGTAGCAACAATAACATCAAGCTCCATGAGATGATTTCCACTGAGCGCCCAGGTTACGTGGGAGTATGGGATATCGAGGTCAGTGGTGCGATGATGTTTGGGATTTCAACACAAGATATTCAGAATGATATCAGTTTACCAAAGTGCTGTAAATCAAAATGATATCGAATCCCTTCTCCCCCCTGCCCTCTGGCGCGCGCACACACACACACACACACACACACACACACACACACACGGCCCTGCTATGTGAATATAGATTTCACTCCCAGCTGCACAAATACAGACAGGCCTCTCAGTGGGATGGCACAGAGCTCCACTGACCAGACAGACACTGAGGCGTTCTGACTTTGGGAGTGGCGACCAATCAGCCCCTGGATCAGCACTGCAGCTCCTCTGACCCACATACCCTCAGCCGACTCTCACTGGGAGCCGTCTGCCCTCTAATGGACAGTCAGCAAACCACACGCAATTAGAATGGGACCTGACAGGACTGTGACACTTCTTCTGTTGAGCAAAATAAGCTAAGAACAGGCGGAGGATGGTAACGCGTCACTCCAGCTGAGGTTGACTGCCACCATAAACATTTTGAACAAATAAATCAGTGACTTCCGGTGCACTAGAACTAGAAAATGCAGTTGAGTGAAACAGGATAAACCAGATTCCCCGCTCAAGTTCTGCGCCTGAGGCAACAAAGGATCACACACACCCACACACACAAACACACACTCACACACACAAACACACAAATACACAACAGCACAGCAGCTCTTTGTCACGTCACTGCCATAAAGGAAAAAGTCCTGTGGGCTCTGACACATGTTATTATATCAAGTCATGTAGAAAAGAAAAAAAAAAAATACTATGCAGGTAAAGTTTACTTCCTGTTTTCAGGTCAAAGGTCAGCAGCTGCTGCAGAATATTCTCAGTGCTTTAATTCGGAACTGAGGTCACAATAAGGGGAAAGACAATAGAGCAGGATATTCAGCACAGTAGTGTTGAAAATCTTACCTCCTTGGCTGAGAGCGGCGGTCATCCTCCCCACTACCGGACTCCTGTGACACAACGAGAGAAAATGACAGCTAGTCATTCAGAGGATCGTTGAAGTCATGAAATAAGAAAGAAATCAATCAATCAGATTATTATTATTGGTGATATTTCACATTTAAATGTGATGCAGGTTTTTCCAGTTGTGAGAACTTCCTGTCGATGTTCATCGAGAACAGGTTTTGGACAATGAACAATAATGTTATTGTGGCTCAACGATAAAAAGGTACAATGTGCAGGATTTAGTGACATCTCGTATTACTCCTCCCTTCCAAATATATAAAAGTCAGCAGATGTTTGGTTTGTCCATTATAGGCTTCTTTGGTGAAGCACTACAGCCTGAATCTCAAAACATAATGTGCCTCTAATTAATTGTTATTGCAGAAAACCAGTTAGTCCTGTAAAGGGTAAAAGTGACGCAAGCATTCTGTGACCTGTTTACTTGCAGCTTGGTGGTGAAGACCGTCAAACACTGAAAGAAGTACAGGAAATGATTCCAAATGTCCTTTGTCGGGTAAAACAAAGAGTATCACACACACAAACACACGCGCACACACTCTCACAGACACACACACACACACACGCACGCAGGGCAGAGAGACAGGAGGGAGAGCAGAGTTCAGCTTCAACTCAATTTACACACTCTCCAGGAAAATGACCTCAGTCTGTTTTTAAGGTGTGGCCGGTGGGACAATAACACATTCTAACACAAAAACAAGCAAGTCAACGAGGAAGAGAGACCAAAAGACAAAACGAAACGAGCCCATCGTGGAGAATCAGGCGGAGGAAGAGTGACTGACACTCATCTCTTGTAGTGATTTGTTGTGCTACAACATAACAGAGCCATAACGGCGTCGTAAAGGGAGGAGAGGGATGACAGGTTAATGGCCTGGGGCAAAGATAAAGTACGAAGGAGCTGACGCAGAGGGTTTGTTGGGACTGAAGTTGGTGCGATATGGAAAAACGACATCACAATGCAAAAATGCACCACACCATTTTTTGCGCTTAATCTGTGTACTTTCCAGTGACGGAGAAAGGGGCTGGAGAGGAGTATTTCCTCTCGGGTTTTGTTTGCGATACTGCTGAAGATCCGTGTGTCATGTGTAACAATGTGTTTTATGGGATGTCCTCACCCTCCCACCACCAGGATATCCAAAGCAGGTGTCCATTGTGACTCCGTGGGGCAAAATATTCAAAGCAGATCCTGTGCATTGTTGAACATCTCATGTAAAGTATGTGACACTGGAGCAGTAGTGAGCTGAGGGCTGCAATTATATGTAGCGTTGCGCAATTGTTATTGAATTTGCTGTCTTTCTTTTGAAAAGCTGTGAAATGCAGTTACAGTGAGTCATATTTCAAGAATAAATCAAGTCAAATTAAACAAATACAAAGCACATGATTATACATGTGATGTAACTCTGAGAGGAGTCAGCCAGTGTTTGTCGGAATGAAAACAGCATGAATTCATTTACAGAGCACCGAGTGGAGTTCTCTTTTCACTTTATGTGAAAAGCAGTGTCAGTGATTGCGACGCAGCTTTTATTAGAATGTAAATACACACAGATATTTTGTATTCATGAAAATGTGGGAGGATTTTCCAAAGCGTATGGAAATGTTGTTCAGGCGGCGCAGGAAGGAGAGAAGGACAAGACTGGACAGGACTGGAGATATAACCTTTACAAGTTGTTATTGAAAAGGTCTCTCCCACAGGCTCTGAATAAATGCATCGAGACTGTTGGTGTGTTACCAACACAAACACCCTTATTGTGAAGAAGACACATGCCAGTGAGTCCGGACGGGTTCAACATGAGGTTCAAGTAAATATGGTCGAGGGAGAAAAACAACAGCCAGCAGCCATCTCATGAAATCTTTTTTTTTCACGAGGCTCCACACACACACACACACACACACACACACACACACACACACACACACACACACACACACACACACACACACACACACACACACACACACACACGCATCACATGATGGTAAGACACAGGAAACCAGACATGTCTGTGCAATGTGTTATCACTGTTTGTGTGAGTGTGTGTGGTTTGCGAGTTGAAAGCATAGTTGAGACAAGAACATGCTTCTCATCCTTCACCAGCCTCTGCCTGAGTCACCTTGTTGGATTACACATGTGCATGTCTTCAACTGTAATAAAAGACTGTGGCTCACCATCACACCTGACACACACCAACATACACCGCATGGCCGGCTATGGAAACACAATACACCAATACTCCAGCTTATGATGTACAAATTCTTGCTTGTCTTTTTGATTGACGATGAGAACAAAATACATACAGGTACAAGTATTATGGTTCTGACAGAACCTGTTTGACATTTAGAAAACAAAAGGGACAACGTCTCTTTCAATCGCCTTCATTGTGACGTCTTTTTTTCAATTTCAATTCTCAAAATGCAAAATATTCCCAAGGGTTTAGCGCGCAAGGAAAACGAAAACATATAGTTAGGTGATTTTGTTGTAATGTAAGAGGGACATTGTTTTGTTTAGTAATAATGAGGTGATGTTTGGGGGTAAACTGCATGATCACACTTTCCCATATTGATCAGAAAAGGTCATTTCGGATACTAAAGGTCCAGCGTGTAGGGAGGTGTAATGTCTAGAGGTGGAGTTCAACGTTCCAGGTGAATACGAGCGACTTCAACTGAACTGAACTTTATACGTCGGGTTTGCGCAGCTGTATAAACATGATGGTGCCACACGGTGGCCTCCATACAGAGAACCTGCACCTGATGTAAATATAAGAGGCTTCTTCTAAGCTAATGAAAACAACAATTCACACATTCCAGTCTTGAAACACTTTCAGTCCTACTTAGATGGGCAGTCATTTTTTCCACAGTATTATGGGATGGTAGACGTTCTGGGTCTGCTTGTATTGCTCGCAAACGGAAGTCGCTGAGCTGGTGTTGTGCGACCTGACCTCTTCATACCACGGCTTCCTCATATCGTGAGACTGTCTGACTCACTTTTTAATTTCCTCCAATCCCGGAGAGCGCGTGAGGGTCGGTGTGTTTATCCTACGTCCTGTGTCCCTAAGTGTGTGCGGGAGCCTTTTGCTGTTATTATTATTTTAGGGACGAGTGGTACAATGGTGTGCTTGTTCCCTCTGTTCATCTTTGGTCTATGGAAGGACGGAGCAGAGTGCACAAGGCGCATTACTTCAAAGTCTGTCTCACATTCAAATGCTCCAGATCTTTGCATGGATTCTCAAGACTCAGCATTAAACATTCATTCGTGTATCGTCAGTCCCATTGTACAAACTGCATCTCTATTGGACTGTGTTTCTGCCAGTGACGGTGCCATATTGCCAGATTTTGATTTCTGCATCATATGAATGGACAAACTTGACAATCCAACAAATGGAGGCGATAAGGGGCAAACAGGTTGAGTGCCGTCGTGAGTCTTTCTTATTACTGGAACTGAAGTTGCATATCGCCTCGCCTAGCGCCTTTCGTTTCAAGCACACAAGAGGAGCTACGGTAGCTGTCAGTTGTTGTTAAAGCTCAAAAAAGGTTGTCCATGGTTGTGCAACATGGCCGCCTCCATAGAGAGGAACTACTCCTCAACATATTGGGGCTTCTCTATAGGGCAATGAAAACAATTATTTGTAACTTGAAGTGATGATATACTTGATGAAACATCTTTCTTTTTTTTTTTTTTTACAAAATTATATTGATCTTACACATTGGACCTTTAACAAAAGTGCAGAGGCTGATACCTGCATTCATGCGTGTCATAAGGAACCCAGTGAGAGCGGAAGTGGGTGAAATATTTCTTTGTTTAAAAAAAACAAAAAAATACCAACACACGTTAAACAACTCCCACCACGATTTACTGAAAAACTAACAAACAGGAAGTAAATTTCAGCCCATTATCGATGACGTTTCTAAAGTGAAATAGTTTGTGCGAACAGGAACCGTGTCAACAGAGCAGTGCTACTAACACCACATTGAGGAAGCTGTGTTTTGATGCTAAGCTAACGTTGCTAAGTGTTTCCCTGTCAAAAAAGATGGACACGTCTCATTTGAGCACAATTTGAAGCAGGTAGAATTCATGTAGTGAGTCAAATCGACAAACGATGAGCAGCGATATTTCACGCATGCGCAGCGGCACAAAGGCAAGGCACTTTATGACAGCCGATAAAAAAGACAGCAGAAATGCGGCTACTTGACGCCGTCAAACACAAGAGATATTGGGGGTGTTTTGAGTGGCCGTGGAGGGTGGCAGAGGCAGCGGAAGGAAGGTTAAGTTTTTTTTTTAAAAAGGAGGCAAAGGGCTCTTACCGAAACGCAGGGGCTGGAGCTGGTGCTGGGGGTCGGTGAACGCTGCACGGTAACCAGCGCCATTCAGCGACTGGGAAGCGGACACCTGAGAGAAAGCGACACCGGCGAGACGAGCATAATTGTTCCGGAGGAGGAGAAAACCCCGCTGGAGCCGGGCTGCTGCTCTTCTCTTGTTTCCCCTCTCTCCCTCTTTCTCCTCTCCGCTCGGTGACTGTTTGACTACTCCCCGGCTGTTTCCTCTGTCAACGGCCGGTGCGCATGCGCAAGTCCCCTTAGCCTGTCAATCCCTATTAACCGTGTGTGTGCTGGACATAAACAAAGCGGCTGTCAGTCACAGTCCACAGACCGACCACTTCTGCTTCCACAGTGACATGTTCGATTACATTCAATTAGTTAATAAACCATGAGGCCGGACACATTGAGAAAATTAAGTTTTAAAAGAGAAACAATGGGTTATCATTTCAAAAACCACATAGTGTACCAAAAACTATACCAAAGACATATTAAAGGTAATTATCATAGACTAAAATGACCATGTATAGATTTTTGTGACTTCAACAGACCGAAAACAGAACAAAAATAAGCACAACTCAACTTAAATGACTATATATAGGCTAAAAAACATAACATAATTAAATATAAACTAAAAATGTTTGCATATAGACAAGATAATTACACGATGATCACTAAACAGGACTACAAGTAGATAAAAAAATTAGCACTATATTAAGAAATGACAAGACATGTACTAGAAATGACCATATACTTGTGTACCATCAATAGACTCATAATGACCATATATGGCCTCATATAGGCAAGTAACTAGAACATGTCAACTAAAAATTACCAAATATGGAATTGATATGACTATACATGGTTTTAATGTCTATGGACCCAAAATTACCACACATCGAATATAATTATGACAACATATGGATTAAAAATGATTTCAGATTGTCTAGAAAAGTTCACTATAGACAGAAA